>PVJH01006192.1:0-16392 GCA_004026705.1 Nesogale talazaci
ATCAGAGGAAAGTAAAAGTAACAGAGAAAAGAACTAGAAGGCAAAGCACATTTATAGAGGCATAAATATAGGCATGCACTTATGTAAATATATATAATGATAGGGAAATATATCTATGTACATATATTTATACATTAAGTATTAAAGTAGCAGACAGATATTGGGTCTCTACTCAAATACTTCCTTAACACAAGAACACTTTGTTCTAATAACTTCACATTCTGTGATGCCCACCATCCCAATCAGATTACTGAAGACATAATGGATACAAAAGCAAATATGAAAAAAGCTGATGGTGCCCAACTATCAAAAGATATAGCATCTTGGCTCTTAAAGGCTTAAAAATAAACATGCAGCCATCTAGTTGAGAAGCAACAAAACCCACATGGAAGAAGTACACCAGCCTGTATGATGATGAGGTGTGAATGGAATCAGGTAACAGACATCAAAGACCCAGAACTAAAAATCATATCAATGTGAATGAGTGGGAACGTGGAGCAGAGGCCCAAAATCCATCTATGGACAGTTGAACATTCCCTTAAGAAGGTGTCACAAGGAAGATAAGAGCTAGTCAGAGTGTTGTGTAAGATCAATGAAACATGCAACATTCCTCCAGTTTTTTGCTTCTTAGACCCCTGTTTTCATGACCCTAAATCTGCTTTACAAATCCAGATAGACCAGAGCATGTACACTGGTACAGATAAGAGCACAAAAACACAGGGAAACTAGGACAGATAAACCCTTCAGAAACAATAATGGGAGTAGTGATACCATGAGGGTAGAGAAAGATGGGAGAAGGGGGAACCTATCATAATTATCAACATATAACCACCCCTCCCCACATACACACACACACATACACTAGGTGATGAACAACAGAAACATGAGTGAAAGGAGAGAGCAGATGGTGTCAGATATGAAAATAATAATAATTTATAAATTATCAAAGGTTCACAAGGGGGGGCGAGGTGGGAAGGGAGAAAAAAAAAGTGACCGATACCAAGGACTGAAGTAGAAAGAAACTGTTTTGAAAATGATAATGACAAATATGTACAAACCCATTTGACATGATGGATAAAAGTTGTAAGAGCCCCCAATAAAGTGATTTATCATTATTTTTTTAATTTGACCTAAGGAAATGTCTGAAATTGGCTCTACTGAATCCACTTTCAATCTCTGGGTGAGGCAAAGTGATAAGTGCTCAACTATTAGCCAAAAGTTGGTGCATTAAACCTACCAATGATATAGCAACAGAAATCTGGTCAACTATTGCCATAAATGTCCAAAACACATTGTACAAGTGTGTTAGAATTGGCAGGATGGCAAACGATAAGAAACCATATGTATTCTGTTTCCCTGAAAATATGACAGTGTCTCATATTTATTTTTCCTAAAGAAGACAACATAGGGCTTATTTTCAGGGGATATGTTTTTTTTTGTTTTTAACGTACAAAAAACTACATTTATTCAAATATAGTTAAGTCATCTTCTTCTGGAACACCATCATAATTCTCCAAACTCCGGATTCCATCCTGAATGTCTTCTGACTCTATCTCCTTTAGAACCATTAGCCCCAAACTGTCATTAAATGAGCAGCTTTTATCCATGTAACCTGCTCCGAGTGTATTGGTAACAACACTGTCAGTGATTTTATCTCATGATTCTTCACCCAAATCATGACCTCTTGCAAGCTAGGCTTCACAAAGTTTCCACTCTGATTTCTCGTAAGTCTATTTTCAATGTAGTCATTAATTTCCATGAGGAAATGCTCTTTGAATGGACTTGTTAACTGCAATATCAAGAGTCTTCAGATAGGTCACAATGGGGCAGATGAGAAGGGCTGCCCATCTTTGTCCAGGAGGAAATGCTTGGGTTATGCAGATATGCTGTGTAGCCATGCCCATCACTTGGTCTTATTTTCTGAGTGGGGCTTAGATTGCGCAAATGTTTAGAAATCTTGCTAGGGTTTATTTTATGGGTAAGCCTTATTTTCAGTGAAACATGGTAGGTATTTGGATGTACAAACATTCTTCAAACAAATTACCAGTAAGAAAATCTATTGTCAATATAGAAGTGATTCCAGAACTTTCTTTAAAATTCATATTTTAAGAGGATGTTTTTTTTGTAAATTATAGAATCAGAAAGAACACACTCTCACAGGCATTACATAGCCTTCAGTTTAGAATTATCTTTAGTTTCTTATTTGCATCTTTTGATGATGCATTTGTTATGTGCAGTCTCGATATTTAGCAAAGTGCTAATTTAAAAACTGTCGGAAGCATATAGAAAACAACTGCTTATTCAGTGGAACTCTGAAGAGAGAGACACATCTGATAGTGTTTTAGTAAAACTCCAGTTTGACTGGACAAGAATTTTTCTTTTAGAGAATTTTCCTTTCACTAAATGACTTTTTTGAATTGCAATAGTAGGTGAAGTTTTGAGACAACAGAAAATACTATTTGATTTATTTTATTAAGACAAATGTATTTTAAATTTAGATAAATTTGTGTATTTTAAATAACAGTATTTGTTTTGAATAATGCATTTAATAAATATAATGTCTAAGCAAACAAAATAAACTTAGCCCAAGATTTTAATGATTTCATTGTAATTTATTTTTTTAATTAAAAATCATTTTATTAGGGGCTTGTACATCATTTTTCCAATACATCAATAAACATACGGTAGGAAGCACCCTCGCATGTCCGCTGCTGTCATTGTAATTTATTTTTATAGAAAAAGAGACACAGAAACTTGAAGAAAGCAGTCCAAAGTGGCAAAGGTGCATTCCCTACAGAAAGGTGGGTGAAATGAATCAGCATTCAGTATAAAACATGAGAAAAATTTATAAATTATCAGGGGGGATGGAGGAGGGAAGGGAAAAGTGTGGAGCTGATATAAGGGGTTCAAGAAGACATAAAATGTTTTGAAAAAGATGAAATTGTATGTAAAGAAGTGTTTGACAAAATGAGTATATGTATGGATTGTGATAAGAGCTGAATGTGGCCCCAATAAAATAAAATTAAAAAAAATTAAAGTGGCAAAGGTAAGGTAGTGGAAGAGACAGTACTACAATTCCTGGCTTCAACGGAGGGCTATTATATGCAAATCTTTTTTATTTCATGAAAATTAAGGTGTGATACTTACATGTGAAATACATTAGAGCAAAGGTGCTGTAAAGAAGACTGGGTTAGTCTGTATCTTTCAATCCCAGGGGTGTTTGTGAACCAAGGCGCAGAAACTTTCAATTGTTACTGTGAGATAACTATTATTTTCAGGTGAGGCACTTCATATCTCAGGGGCAATGTAATGCTATTTTACATCATGGCTTTTGTAGCAGTGTCACCTTCCATCATGTTGTGAGAAACAGTGAATACAATCAAGGAGAAAGGGTGGGTGGTGGGCTGCAGCTCACAATCCCTCCGGAAACATTTTATCCCGGTTCATCATTGGCTGAGCACTATGGGGTTAACAATCTTTCTTGAGGTCACCCAAGAGGGTCCACCTGCACCCCATTAGTCTTATTTGTTTGTTTGTTTGTTTTTTGGGCATCGCTGCTCTCTGGTGGTGGGAGTAGGAGGCCCAGCCTTTGCTCCTGTGGAGCCGCTGTGGAATTGAACTTCCATTCCAGGGGGCCACAGTCCCATGCACAACCATTATGCCACCAGGGCTGAGCCCCACCCCATCATTCTTAATTCATTTAATTCCCACATTCCACACTCCAGGTGCGTGAGCTCCAGAAATTGTCATAGTTGCTATCATCTGGTGTCCTAGCTCTTAGTCACTAGAGGAACAAGCCTGGTGACTTATCTCTCCAAAGATCTGCTCACTTGAGTCCTTTCTCTCTTATCATAGCTTGCCTGGGGGTTATGCTTCTGAGAAGCTTTTCATTAATTGTGATTCAAAAGAATTTGATAAGGGAAGCTGGAAAGAGGAAGAGGAAGCAGAGAGTAATTAATTCTCAATAGTTGAAGACATTTCCAAGAGCACTTAATTATAAATTACACATGTGGGAAGACTGGCTATATAAACAATATAAAAATTAGTCTAGAAGGTAAAGTTGCAGAAATGTCACAGCATACTAATGTGAAATGTCTGGAGTGATCTAATAAAGGGAGTAAATACTTTCTTGGAAACGCACACACACACACACACACACACACACACACACACACACGAATAAGCAACACCCAATGCAAACATTTGCTACTGTTGCTGTTTTCCCTCAGGCCAAGGTAGCTTATAGCAACTTTTGATTAAAACAGGGAAAAAAAATAAGAAAATTCAAGCATGAAACCTGACTTCCAGTCCTTGTTTGTTGTTGCTAAGTGCTGCCTGTCCCAGTCCGGCTCCTGCCCTTCCCCCGTTGTAACTTGAGTTCTGGAGCTTCCCGCCAAGTTTTTACCCCCCACGCCCCACCTCCCAGCCCCTGACCTTTTGCAATTGCCCAAGGCCACAGGGGGAAAAACTCCACTCAACCTCAACCATCACGTACACCCCGCCCCTCCCTGTTTTGCAAAAAATGGCCTGACCCTTTTCTGGACCAACAAGGGGGTATAAAAATTCCCCTCTGCCATGACTGGGCGCGGCTTCATCAGCTTGCTTCCCAACCAGCTGTTGAACCTATCCGCCTGCTCCCAATAAAGCCTGCGTCAATATCTTCCTTGGTTTCGCGCACAAAATTCCTAGCACTGCCAAATCAGCTCAGACTCCCTGAAACATTCTGTGCAAGAGAACACATACTGCCTAGCCCTCTATCATCTTCACAATTTTTCTTATGTGGGAGCCCATTGTCGCAGCCCCTGTGTCGATGCAGCTTTTCAAAGGGCATTCGCTTCCTTGCTGCCCCTGTACTTTAAAAAGCATGATGTATTTTTCCATGGACTGACATCTCCTGATTATGTGTCCAAGCACCGAGATGATGTTTTACCTCCCTGGCCTCTAAGGAGTCTTTTTGGTTACTACTTCAAAGACAGATTTGTTAGTTCTTTTGGCAGTCCATGGTACTTTCAATATTATTTTCCAGTGCCAAAACTCATATGCAGATTGAATAAAATAGAATCAAGCACATAGCCTTATTTATACTGTAGGCAAAAGCTTCATATTTTTATGGATTTGCATCTACATAGTTTAATGACTTTGCAAGGACATACGTTCGCCTGTGTTAATAATCCACTTTGGATAGCCTTGAGAAGAATGGGAATTCCATGGAGCTGGGCAACTGCAGAACTTGTGCACAGATCAAGAGGCAGTTGTGCAAACAGAACAACACTATATTGTATGGTCTAAAGTCAAGATTGGTGCGCATCAAGGTTACCTCCCCTGTTTAATTTGTGTGCTTATCAAAAAGTCAGAGAAACTGGATTATATGGAGAAGAATGTGACATCAGGCTGGGAGGAGAGTTTAATAACCTTTGATGTGTCAGTGACAAAACTTTGCTGCAAGTGAGGAGGACTTGAAGCACTTGCTGTGGAAAATCAAGGATTGGAGTTTGTATATGGATTACACTGACAAATTCTGACTTTTTCATAGACCAGTAAGGAATATTTTATCTTACAGCTAGAGAATAAATAAGGAAAACCGAAGAATGCATGCAATCGAAGTGGCATTGGTTAAGAATATTGAATATGCAGCAAGAATGCTCCCTATAAATGGGGATAGTGATAGTTCCTCTCATGTATTTTGCACACGTTTCCAGAAATTACCACTCTTGAACAAGAATATCACGGTTCACATAGTAGAAATTCAGCCCAAACAGTAAGACCGTCAATAAAATAGAGTGATATACTATCTGTAACAATGGGCTCAGGAGTCAGAACAACCATGAGTGTGGTATCAGATTAGGCAGTGTTTTATTTTGTTGCACATGGGTCGCTAAAAGTCAGAATTGATTCAACAACAGGTAACAGGAACATGTTCATTTGTAAGCTTAAATGCTTACATATAAGCACATTTTTGTGGCTGCTTTTACTGTTATTTCAGAGCTATATACCCCAGTACAATTGCCAATATTTCCTTTTTTAAAAAAAATCATTTTATTGGGGGCTCATAAAGTTCCTATCACGATCAATACTTACGTCAATTGTATGCAGAACACATCTGCACATTTATAGCCATCATCATTCTGGAAACATCTTCCTTCTACCTAGGCTCCTGGTACCAGCTCCCCATAGCTGCCCTCCCTCCCCAACTATTTCCTCTTAACTGCACATTTTGGTGATATTATTTACCTTTGTCACGGTATATACTTCATATTCTTTCTGTGGTACCTTCTTCATCAAAATAACATTTGTCTACTGTTTGGAGAGTGAATCCCCCGGCTCTTCATGTTTCTTTGGTTATTTATTAAAATAGCTTCTATATGTCTATGTATTAGTTTCATTTCGTAAAGTGGAAAACATATGTGGTCTGGAGCAGTGATTTTGTCATTCACTTATCTCACACAACATAATGTCATGCAAATTCATACATATTCCAAGATATTTTGTGAAATGATTTGCATGTTCAAAATACCATTCCATTGCAGAATTGTACATTTTAGTTTTATATTCATACATTCATGTTAAACTAGGATATTTTCAACTTTTTACAAAGTGTGCAGAAAAATAAAAGCCAAATTCACTGCCATTTTCTGCTCAAGACTTCTGTCAAGTATTGGAAAGAATGGATTTTACTTTGAGGACTAAGGTAGGCCTTCTTTTCACTTGCCTCATATGACTATGGAACTTGGACATTTAATAAGCCAGATTGAAAGGAATCAATGCCTTTGAGCTGTGGTGCTGGTGAAGAATAGTGAAAACATACCATGGGCTCCTAAATAGACAAACACCTCTGTCTCGGAAGAAGAATGGGCGAGGGCTCCGTGGTGGCAAGGATGACCAGACTTCCTCTGACATGTTTCAGACATGTCATCAGGAGAGCTCCGTCCCTGGAGAGACCAGGCTTGGTGCAGTGGGAGGCGAGCCCAAAGGAGGAAGATCTTCAAGGAGGATGATCGGGCTCTTGCATAGAAACAGATTCAAGAAGGCACAGAAGCGGGCAGTAAGTGGTGGCAGAAGGTTGCCCTGAGTTGAAACCAACATAAGGATGCCACGTTTGGTAAGGAGAGAAGTAAGTAAAACAAATAAACCTACTGTCGAGAGAATACTTTGACATTTTCTAGCCTATGCTGGGATCAGTGATGCCTTCATCTCCTGGCAAAAATTAATTAAAATGGCACATTGGGGAATAAAGGGTTATTTTATTTTAGAAATGAAATGAGGCTCAAAAAGATCAGGCAAATTTCTCAAATGCAAAAGGTAATGAGCAATTAAACCAGAGACACACACGTATCAGAGTAGTAGAGTTTATTGACTCCAAACTGTTTCTGGGCTTATTCTTTAAAAAATAAATAAGTACAACTTTTTAGTTATTTTCTGCTTCATTCAAAGTGATTTTCAAGCACTTTGAATGCTTCCACCAAGTCCTCTGACTGGCTTGGCTGGATCTCCATATAACACCTTGCATGTAATCCATTTTCACTGCAAATTAGTAATGGTACTGAGGTATTTGGAAATGTGCCTCTTATGATATTGCTATAATGGACTGATTTGCTAGGGAACCCACAATTAATAGAATTTTGTATCATCTGTCACCTCAAGAATAGGTCCTCATTATAATTATGATTTAAATCTATGTAATTTTCAATCAAATTCATAGCTAATTAACAAAGACAGCAGGGCAATTGATCTACCAATTAATTTGAAATTGTGATTATTTGAATAAATTGAGTACCACTGACTCACCTGGCGTATTGGAATAGCTTACACTATTAAGCCAATATTTTAATATTTAACAAAAACTTTCTTAGAACCAATCTTTTGTCTGATAAAATTAATTCAAATAAATCAAACTTAGAACTAAAGATATATTTTTTAAAAAATCCTACTTTCATTATGACCAATTGGTTATAGGGAATACTTATAATTTTATGTGAAATAACTGTGCCTAGAAAATAATATTAAAGAAAAATTACTACTTATCACAGAAAGTTTTAAAATTCTATAATCTTTAAAAAGCATAAGCATTTGTGACATATGGCAAGAAAAAGGAAAACAAAAATACTGAAAGGTGACTTTCACAAGGAAAAAAGAAAGATAAAGGAAAAAGAAATAAAGGTCTTACACAGAAAATTGTGTAAACCAGCCTTGTTTAAGGGCAATGCTGTTTTTAGTGTAAACATATCCTCCATTTAATTGCAATTTACTCAGTGTTTTTCCTCCCCTCCCCCCCCCCCCATATATCCCGTCATCTTGCTTTATCTCCTGCAAGAGTAAACCGGTAGATTTCTTCTCCGTGGGAACCTGCTATACAACATTGCTGTATCTTCTGCCACTGTGCCCAGGTATGCTAACTCTGAGATCTGAGCAGAAGGATGCTGAACTTGACAATAAAAGTTGAAAATGATGCACAAAACTTCTACAAAGGTGATCAGGGAAGTTTATTGAAGCAGGACACTGACAAACATTTAAAGTACACTTTTCACAGCTTTTCTAATGGAACAATCCCCTTGTTTCTTGATATGGTCACTTATTTCCATTTCTTTCTCTTCAAGACAGCTTGAGTGGTGAGTTTCAAACTAAAGAATTAATAATATGTTTAATAAATTCCCCATGGTGGTGATTGTTAGGTGCTTTCAAAAAGGTTTTAAATCATGGCACCCATGTGTTGAATAGAACCAAATATTGCCCAGTCCTGAGTTTTCTTCACAACATTTCTTACATTTGAACTGAGTGTTACCTCACCATGTCAATCTGTTTCAGCCACTGGTTCATCTTGGTAAGATTCCAAAGGATGTGAAACAAAATCTTGCTGTCTGAGCCTTCCAAAGGAGCATTCTGGCTGTACTTCCTCTAAGGCATTTTCTAATTCTTCTAATTATACTCAGTACTATTTGTCTGCACCAAAATTAAAAGACAAGAATTCTTTAGATTTCTTTATTCATTGAACAGGTTTTTCATACATTTGAGATGATTGAAAATACCAGAGGTTGGGCCAGAAATGCTTTAACACTTACCCATTGCAGACAGATCCCGACTTTACTTGTGTTTATGGTTTTATGCAAAAAAAATCCATTTATGGTTTAATGAAAAAAAAACCCAAAACAAACAAACAAACAAAAACTAACAGCCAAAATACTTGGGTAAATTGGTTAAAAAAAATTACCCGATCTTTAATGTGTTAAGATATGTCTTTGCTTTTTAATACTGCGAAAAAGAGGTCAAATAAATACTCCCCCTGACTTCTTGCCAGTTATTTCATTGGTGTTGCTTATAGATTCATGTTAAGATTATTGACAACTTTAGTAATTTATCATTTTACCACGATTTTACTTTGGGGTAGACTTGTGTGCATTTTTATTTTATTAAATAGAAACGTAATCCAAACTGAATGTTACAGTCTTGAATCTCCATTAGTAAGTGCTCCAAGCTCCCTTTATTTTCAGTATGCCAGGTTCTGTCATCCATGTAATGCAGGCTGTCAATGAGTCTTCTTCCTATGCTGATGCCATTTTCTTCTGCATATTAAACAAACTGATTTTTTTGTCCATCATAGATTTAATAAGAATGGTAGAGTGTTACAATCTGAGACATACCTCTCCTTATTGTAAGTTATGCAATATCCCATTTCTCTTGTCAAACAGCTGCATATTGGGCTATGTGATAGTTAATCTTTTGGTCACCCTGTCTGGACCAGATTTTTCAGTAGTTTGGCAGCTGTTCCCCCGTGATGTGATATAAGAAAATGTCATCAACTCTCTGATTGGTTCTACACTGTATGAATAGCCAAGCAGTGGCGGGAAGATTAAGAGCAGTGCTATCCTTTTAAACAGGTCACAATCCTGATGAATTGGAAGGACATTTTTTTTTGGAAGGACATTTTATCTTTCATCAGGCTCTCACCTTTTATTGTTTAAGTTGATACTTCAGGAAAAATAGCTTCCTTCTTCTTGATCTAAAACTTGAATCTACTTCATCAACTTTGGGTTCTTTAGATGTTAGTCCAGGGCTGACCATACTGCCTGCTGACACTGGGCGCTATAAGGAGCCTGTCATATGTTGATTGACTTTTGATTTATTTGACTCTGAAACCACAAGTGTGTCTTGTTCTTGAAATGACCCACTTCTGCCTCCACCACCTTGCGGTCTTTCTGCTTTCTGGTTAATATCCCAAAGAGCAGCAACTGTAAATTAGGTGGTGATGAGCAGTGAAGCTCTGGATGTTCACATGATGGACAACTCTGGGTTTACATGATGAGTACAATCAGGGAGCTGATTGTTTCATGCTCCTTACATAGTGTAAAGAAATAAGCTCAGGACTTTTGAGGCAGTACTCATGCCTCATAAACTACCTTAATATTTTCACTTGTGCCAGGAAAGAAACTCTCATTTACTAAAGTAACAAAGTTGATTTTTTCCCAAAATCAAACCAAGAGACATATAATAAGAGTGACTTATCATTACAATGCCAACTGAAATCTCAAAACGGAAAGGATTCTGACATTAAAGTGAGGGCATTCATTGATTGGGAAGAACTAGAACTCTGAAATGTGGGCTAGAGCTATAGGAGTGAATAACCAGAATGATGGAGGCATAGAATTCCTATATTTCATTGAATCACTTCTGCCAATAATAGAGTACTTCCCACATGAAGACAATAACATACTATCAGTAAAACCAGATCCCCTTCACTCAGCTGTGCATGCTGATATGGTGCTTGGAGCTGTATGAACATTTCCTGAGGCATATGCCTTATAAGATATTGCTTCTAGACATATGACTAGATTTAAGTCTCAGCAAAGTGTGACAAAGAAAAAGGAGGTAGGCTATACTCCTAAGAAACTGATAAAATTTCCTGGTGCATACAGACAGAAACCTAAAGAATATGTGTGGGAGTAATTATTGGAGGTGTGGAGTGGTGGTGCAAGAAACATAAAGCTGGGTTCATCTGAATTTGTTGATATGGACCTACTTGGCCCAAAGCCTTCACTCCGTGTCACAATGTGAGGGGTTGAGGAATATCTTATAGATTATATGGTTGGTTCACTGAAGCACAACGATACAAGATGACCCACAATAAGTCAGATGGAAGTACTATACCATTGCTGAGTGTACTCCATGAGAAAGTATTCAAAGATTTAGAGAAAATTGCATGTTAGATTTATCAGGAATGACCCATAGACCCATACATAGAATGCATTCCAAGAGTATGCCTTTAACCACACAGCAAGGAACAGATTTTTTTAAGGGGACTGCAGTATCCCTGAAGTCTGCTGGTTCTTCTACTTTTTGTAAGCTAGGTTTGAGAGGAGAACCTTCTCTATGAATTAATGCAACTAACTTCAATTAAGATGCTTGAACTCCACAACATAGAGAAGATGTGGTTGCCCTTAATCAACAGAGACAAGGGGGCTGCTGTTACCATGGTGGCAAAAAAGTAAAAGTAGAAATCTGAATTGTCTGACTTACATTGCCTACTTAGACAGGAAGTATCTAGGAGACAAACAGGTGGGGAAACTACTAAATGTTTATTTTATCTGGTAAATGGAAAAATTATAGGTCTGTTCTTTAGGAAATAGAAAATAATAATACTGTTTGAGGATTACTGGATACTGGTTATGAACTTATACTAAATGATTTTGAAACATGGGAGCATATAGGGGCCAAATGATTAATGAAGTGTTAGCTTCTATTTAACATTAAGTGGATGCAGTTGATCCCCAAATCCACCCAATGGTAAGTTCCCTGGTTGCAGAACTCACAATTGGAATAGACAAGCCCAGCAACTCAAAGGACTTCCATTTTGGATCGCTGACATGCATTTAGAACCATTACAGTAGTAAAAGGCAAGTGGAAAACATCAAAAAACTGACTCTGCCTAGGAAAATCATAAAACCCAAAAATAGTGAACCCTGAACGTTTTGCTGAGACCAATTCTATAACTGAGAACCTGAAAGATAAAGGGGTTGTGATTCCCACCACACTCCTACATAACTCCCTTATTTTGCCTATACAACAAAAACCAATGGATCTTGGAGAATGACATTTGACTTTAACAAACTTAATCAGGTGGTGGCTCCAACTCTAGCTGGTATTTCATGTGTGACAATATTACTTGAAAAACTAATATTTCTTCTGCTACCTGGTATACAGTCATTGATCTAGCATATGCCTTCTTCTAAATTTCCATTTTGAAGGAACACCAAAAACAATTTGTCTTAAACTGACAAGAAAAACCATATACCTTCATGGTCTTCCTTCAGAGCTAAGTCTCTCCAGCATTTTGTCACATTTTTATCATCCAGGTAAATATCTGCTTATAAGAGGGTGGGAAGTTAGCCTGCAAGAAGGTATCTTCCACATTATGACATTTCTAGGGATCCAGTTGTGTTGGGCATATCAACATATTCCTTATAAAGTGAAAGATAAATTGTTATATTGGATCCGTCTCTGGAGGCACAATGATGGGTGAATCTGTTGATTTTGGAGGAAACAAAGTCCTCATTTGGGTGTGCTATCATTGTTAGGAACCATAGAATCTGCTCTGACTCAGCGCCTTCAGGAGGATGGCCAGTCCTGGACCATTCCCATATTTGTACCCATGCTTCAGTTTATTGATACAGCCACGGCGCCAACCCATATTAAAATCTAGTTTCCCCTGACCCCCTACCTTAACTAGCATGATCAATCAGTCCTCCTGACAACATGTTCAAATTGTGTGAGATGGAATTGTTATCTCCAGGGAGCATTCTGATGGTATTCTTAGTATTTTTGTCCTTTTGGCAGTCCATAGTGCTTTCGATCTTCTTCACCAGCACCATCACTCTGAGGCATCAATTCCTCTTCAGTCTTCCTTATTCCATGCCCATCTTTCACAAGCATGCATAAGGGAAGTGAAAACAGCATGATCTCTGTCAGATGCAACTGACAGAGTGCTTTGAGTGCTCAAAGTAACGTCCCTGCTTCTCAACACTTTAAAGTGACCTCGTGCCACAGATTGACCCTGTTCAATGTGTAGGTTGATCTTTCTCTGATGCTCTCATGAGCATTGTTGGTGGATCAACAAAAGAAGAAATATTGAAAACTTCATTTTTTCCCTCCAGTTGTGAGGATTTGGGTCTTCGTTACATCGAGTCGTAATCCATACTGAAAGCTGCACTTGAACTTGAACTTCGTCAGCTAATTCTTCAAGGCCTCCTCACTTCAGCAAACAAAGTTGTATCATCTGCATTTTTAATAAGCCTTCCTCCCATCGTGATGCTCCATTTTTCATAGAAGCCAGCTTCTCTGAATTTTTTTATTCAGCACACAGATTTAATAAGTACAGTGAGAGGATGCAACTTGATACACACCTTTATTGATTTTAAACCATGCACTGTCCCCTAGTTCTGTTTGCATAACTGCCTCTTAACCTTTTAGCAGGTTCTGTTTGAGCACAATGTAGTGTTCTGGAGCTCCTATTCTTCTCAATGCTATCCACAGTTTGTTATGTTTAACACAGTGGAATGCCTTAGTATAGTCAATAAAACACAAACTTTTTTTTTCTAGTAGTCTCTGCATTCAGCCACAATCGACGTGACATCAGTGATGACATCACTTGTTCCAGTTCTCTTCTGAATATGCTTTGTGCCTCTGGCAGTCTTCTGACAATGCACTGGTACAGCCAATGTTGGGTGATCATAATCAAAATTTTACTTGCACGTGACATTAATGCCTTTGTTCTATATTTTGAGCATTCTTTTCTCCTATATTGAAAGCATTCACCTTTCTTTGGAATGGACACAAAATTGGGCCAAGTAGTTCTCTTCCGAATTCCTGGCAGAGATAACTAAGTGCTTCATCGGCTTTTTGGAACGTCTCAATTGGTATTTTTAAATGTTGTCTGCAGTGAATGACAGGGCGCTGTCCCCAAATCTTATGGATCTGTGCTGCAATTCACTAATAGGAGACTGCTCAGGACATCAAATTGCATCTTCAATTTTAATTGGGTGCTTTACTCTGGCCTCTTTATCAAGTAACTTGAAAAGCTACTGACTTTTAGTAGGGGAATAGAACAAGAGAGAGCTTTCAAAAGTCTCAGGCTGACGAGTTAGCTACTCTGTGACTTGGCTTATAGGATTTGGCTGATCCAAGGGTGTTTAAAGGGTCTGTGGGAGATAGAGAGGTGATTTGGAATCATTCGCTTGCCTCTATTGGTGAATCTCAGCATAGATCCTTAGACCTTGTGGAGAAAGCTCTGTAATCCTCTGTAGATAAGTGTTCTACTTTTGATAATAATAATATAAAAACCTTTTGGCTTATTACTGGGCCTTAAGAAATAGGATACCTCACTCTCAGTCACCACTTATCATGAAGTGGGCGCTGTCTCATCCACAGAGGATAAAGCTACTTGTATAAAGCAGTATTCCATTATTAAATGGATTGAACTTGAGCAGAACCTAAAGGTATAATTACGTTGCATGAAGTGGTGGGCCCTGTAGTTATGGTCTCTTCTCCTGTCACAATAATGTTGTTCTCTGAGTCTGCACCCAAGATCTCCTGGGGATTTCCTTCCAATCACTGACAGAGGCAGACAAAAGTCATGCTTGGTTTACAGATGCTTCTTCATGATATGCAGGTGTCCTTTGAAGCTGGACAGCAGCAGCTCCAGAGTCTACCCTTGGAACTCCCTGCCGCATAGTGGTGAAAGCAAACCCTCCCCCTGGGTGGCACTTTGAGACATACACCTGGTTGCTAGTTTTGCATGGAAGAAGAAATGGGCAGATTCGAGACTTCATCCTGGTTCATATGATATCTCTAATGGATGATCAGGTACTTGGAAGAAGTCTGATCAGAAAACTGATGCCGACATGTGGGAAAGAAATGTGTTCTCTGGCCACTCTGAAAGGGACCATGATTGAAAACTTTCGTGTCTCATGTGAATGTGTCATCCTTTGCATTTGTATGAATAATTCTTTTTAAAGAACAGCTTAAACTTAATACAGTTGTTTTATAAGTATGGTGGAAAGATAAGCCTGGCCATCTAAATTGCTGCTAACCTTCTACTTTAAGTGTTGACAAAAAGGTTTGCTCTTGTTTCAGAACAGAAAAGGAGTCTTCAAAAAGATTGATATCAAAGAAAACCATGTTGTTGAAATGTAGATGCTGTTATTATTTTCATTATTGTATTCATGAGAACTTCATAGAAAAATACTGGTCTTACTTGAACTTAGGGGGAGCAGAGTTTTCCTGTTGCAGCTGTCACTCCTCCGGCAATCTCAACATTCTGGAGAGTGGTCTAGATATAGAAAAGAAATCAGAATTGTCCTGTAAATGTTCATAAGCAACACAACGAGATGAGTACACTAAAATCTGTTCCATTCATCTACAACTCATACATGCCTGAAGTACCATTTACATTTTATGTTCGGGACAATGTTACTACATTGTCCACCTCTATTTCTAGAAGCGGAACCTTTAAAATATCAAAATCATCAACAAGAAAATATGATAATGAGTATTTTCCAAATGAATTATGTCACAATATGTTTCTATAGCATATTCTTTTGAAGTTATCTACTTTAAAAGCAACACAGAAGGATGTCTGATCATCTGCCCAAATTTATTTGGCTGGGATCTAGGCCCTGCAGTGTTCAGATCTAAACTGTCTATGTATACTGTGTAGCCTTGATAATTAGATCCTAATTTCAAATTAATGAGTATATAAAGGGACTCATTGTGGGGTAGATTCTATTGATTTCATGTGAGTAAGTCAGTACTTACTCTTAAAATAAAGTATAGCATTTCATTCAGTCTTATATTGAAGGCACAGGGTTGATCTTCTAAGGAATATTACAATTCCAAGTTTAAACTTCACCTGGCTTCACATGATTAATTTTAGAGGAATAATGCTTCTTCCTTTGGCATTTAATTTGTTATGATATAATGTTGGTTCCTTGTCCTCATATGACCTCACATGTGATTTGGAACAACCCCTACTACTTTAATAATTCACAGTTAAGTGTGATATCCACATGTAAAAGACTACGAGTTATTGAGAAAACCGACAAGACACATTCACTTGGTATAGTCAATTAATACTGCCCTTCAAGCTGTAATTGCTTATGCGATGTCTTACAGTTCTGGAGTCTACTCGGTGGCGATGCTCCCATTTTGGAGGGGGTTTCGAATTACTAGATTGACGGCCCAAACTCACCTCCCTTGAGCCGATGCACACGCAAAGCAATCCTACAGGACAGAGCAGCTAGCACTGTCCTTGCGGGTTTCTGAGACTGTAGCTCCCGCGTGAGAGTGGAGAGCCCGCTCTTTCTCCCATGGAGTGGCTGGGGGCTTCAAACAGCCCAAAGTGTCACG
>PVJH01006192.1:16492-104343 GCA_004026705.1 Nesogale talazaci
CACTTGACGGCAGATAGTACAGGTGATCAGAGAGCCCAAGTCCATAAAGGAAAGAGGGAAATGGAAACACTGTTCGCCTAGCTCCATATGATTCTGGAAACCTGGATCTATTTTGCTGGAGACCCTCTTAGTAAAAAAGGTTAAATATTTCAATAAGGTATAATAACAACAGCATCCCTTACCAAATGGTATACTATAGCTGGAAAATGGGTCTGGAAATCATAATACTATTTTGCAATGTATTTGTCTTATAGAAATAACAACTAACAACTGCAATGGGAAAATTATGTGAAATCAGAGCAAAATCCATATGGAAATTATTCTTCTTAACCAAAAAAATCTTCAAATTGCTTTTGTTGTTGTTACAGCACTTACCTTACCATTCTGGACATGAAAGATGATATTTTCTAGTAGAATTTATCAGCAAAACCAAGCCAACTCATTTTTACTTTTGAGTAAGAATGTAGTGGCAGGGAAAAAAAATCCCCAAGATAGTCATACTGGTGGGTTTTTTTGTTTTGTTTCTTTATGAAATCTTGTTTCTGAACCACACTGAGAAGAGATCTGCGGTGCTTAACACCGCTCATGGAAAGAATCCAATCACAATATGTGGATAGATTCCTCATTGCCAGTGCCTTAAATGATTCCATTCAGAATTCAATCACGATTTTGAAACTCCTCGCTGAAGTTGGTTATCAAATGTCACTGGGGAAGCAGCAACTTGCAAAGGAATATTTATACCTTTTTAAAACTCAAAGGCAGTTGAAGACTGCTGCTAGAGGGAACAAAGACCATATGTTGGTTCCCCCACCCCCAAATTACAAACCACTACAGGGATTCCCTTAGAATTCTGACATTGTTTTGAATCTGAGAAACCGGTTTTAGGGTTCTGGCTTAGCCTTTTTAAGAAGCTAATAGGGGCTCTTCTGCAAGGACCTGATATGCTTACATGCATTTAGAAAAGATAAGAGGAATGTTAGGAAAAGCCCTATCCAGAAACCCTGTGATTTTTATGTTAAGAAAGGATAAGAGGGGTATAGGGATTCTCTGAAGACACCCCAAGAGCTCACCTTCTAAGAACCAGAAGTAGCCCTTTGTCTCAGGGCAGAGCCAGTTGACAGCACCATTAGAAAAGAAGCTAATCCATTTACGGTGGGGCAGAACTCTATTATGGTTGCTCACATGCTGTGACTATGCTGTGCTTGCTATCAGGCTACCAAAAAAAAAATCATTCGAGGCTCATCTCCAGCCCACACCTAAAACGACCGGGCACACGCTGAGCTGCTTGAACAGGCCTGGACTCCAGCAGTGGAGCTGAAAGGTTGAAACTTGTTTGGTCTTAGCAGCAGCTGCTCAGAAAGCTCAGAGAGGGGCCGCAGGGGTGAAGACGCTCTTCTCCTGGGTAAGGGCCTAAAACATTTCCTTATAGAGCACAGAGAACAAACCCTGTGGGCACAGTGGTTAAGCATCGGGCTGCTACCAGAAAGATCAACTGTTCAGAAACACCAGCCAATCGGGAGAGAAGGTGAGGCCTTCTTCTGCTATATAACATCACAATCTCCCAGCTTCCCAGGGGCAGAGCTCCCCTGCCCTCCAGGATCTCTGTGTCAGCACCGGCTGGACAGTACTGTATATCACCCTGAAAAAGCACAGAAAGTGGCCGCTGGCCTTCGTAAGAGAAATCATTCCCAGATTTGGAATTGCCTGGTGGTGTAGTGGGTACACACTGGGCTGTGATCCACAAGAGTCACAGCTCAGAACCAGGGAAAGATGGGCCTTTCTGATAAACAGGCTCAGAAAGTCACGGGGCAGTCGTATAGGATTGCTGAGTGGGAATCGACTCGATGGACCTGATTTTGTTTTCCGTCGTCTGACAGTGAGGTGTCCTATTGACATACAGGGTTGCACGCTGGGTTGTAAAGTTCAGGGTCAGTCGTTCAAAACCACCAGCTGCTGCTGGGGAGGCAGATGCCGCTTTATTTTCCCATGAAAAGTTCCAGTTCCAGAAATCCACATGGGAAGGTCCATGCTGCCTTGTCCAGTCACCATCAGCCAGAATTCACTCAAAAGCCTTCAGCTTGATATCGAGGCTAATGATAATAAGACTTGTTTTCCCTCAACAGCTTAAAAACCAATTTTAAAAAATCATTTTATTGGAGACTCTTACAGCTCTTATAATAATCCATGCATCAATTTAACCAAGCATATTTGCTTTTTATTTGAGTCATGGGTATCAGCTCCCCTTTTGTGTCCCCATTTCTCACCCCTAACAAACACTACCCTTGTGATATTTTGATAAATTAAAATTATTATCATCATCATTAAATCTTATACTGACGATAGCCTCCCTTCATCCATGTTTCTGTTGTTTGTCCCCCTTTTTTTGGGGGGGAGGGTGTGAAGTGTTGATCATTGTAATCAGTTTCCCCTCCACTCCTGGTATCATTACTCCCATTTCTATTCCTGAAGGGTTTATCTGACCTGGATTGCATGTGTTGTGAGCTCTTATCTGTACCAGTGTACATGCTCCTGTCTAGCCAGACCTGAAAGGCAGCACTGGAGTCGTGAGAGTGGGGGTTAAGGAAGCCTTAGAGAACCAGAGGAATATTGTGTGTTCATTGGTGCAATACTGTACCTGATTTACTCATCTCTTTCTTGTGACCCTTCTTTTAGGACGATCTCCTATTGTCTCCAGATGGGCTTTGTATGGATCTCTATCCTAACTGCCCACTTTCTCAATTATATATCTTTTGGTTTTACTTTTTGGGGGTGGTGGTGGTTTCTCATTCCTATTACCAGTTCTCACCAATAAATCATGATCACATAAGCTGGTGGACTTCTTCCATGTGGGCTTGTTGCTTCCCTGCTAGATGGCCACTTATTTAACTTCAAACCTTTAAGACTTCAGATGCTATTAATTTTTGATAGACAGGCTTCATCAGCTCTCTTCACCAAATTTGCTCACCTTCCTTCTTATCTTCGATGATATGTAGGGAAGAAAAGCATCATAGAATTCTAGGTAGTTAGAATGAAGTGTTCTTGCATTGAGTGTGGGCTTGAGCAGAGATTCATTTCCTCAATACATTTCCATATAAATATATGTCCCTAGCTCAATATCTCCATTTTATGAATTAACATATTTACATATGTACATACCTATGTTTTTACCTCTATCCGTAGCTTTGCTTACTAGCTTTTTCCTCTGTTTCCTCTTACCTTCCTCCTGCCCCACTATCATGCTCACCCTTCTTCTGTCTCTTAGTAATTCCTCTCAGCTAGACTGCTGCTGTTCCAACCCCCTGGATCTCTACATCTTTCTTGTTGTTCATTTTAATTCTCTAGTTCTTCTCCTGTCTATGGTGTCATTTGCTCACCACTCCCTTCCCCTGCCTCCTCATCCCCCCAAGTCCTTCTAGAACTGTCAGTTCCATTGCTTTTTCCCTCAGGCTTGCACCCTATGTCTATTCACATAGATAGGAAAAACAAAAACAGAGACAAAGCAAAAAACAAAACAAAACAAAACAAGTGATCGAAGAAAAAGAGGGAGAGAAGGCCAAGTAAAAAAGTCAGATAGCATACATAATTCCAGATCTGTCTGTGGACATTTATGATGATCTCCCCACCAGTCCTGAGGCGCTCTGGAAACTGCCCCCACTCCCAGGCTGCAGTCTATTTAGGGGGCTCCTCAGGGGTTTGTGGCTTGGTTTTTCTCCGACTGCTGATTTGTTAGGTTGCCCCACTATGGGGGATCAGACCAGACTCCCTTCCTGTCCTGTGTCCCCAGTTGCAGTATGCTCGAGTGAGGGGACATCATGTCACAAGGTGCTGTTGGTCCTACAATCTTCTTAGTGTCTTAGCAGCTCATTCTCTCCTTCTTAGTCTGGTCCTGTGTGGGCAGGACATGCCAGCCCCTGCCCCCAACCTCTACATTTAGTGCTGTTCTATGTAGCACATGTTTCTAGAGAGGGGGTCAGTTTGACTCTGTTTGAGGCCAGCCGTGGAGACCTCTCTGCTCATGAGTTGCTCCATGTAGTGGAACCCAAATGTGAAGAAACAGCATGCAAACTGTGTCAAGGAACCAAGTAGCTGTGGGCTAATATTCTTCCTTCAGCTTTACTGAGAATCCTGACAACCTCCAGGGAAAAGTAAAAAGCATGCCATTTTTAGTGTCATATACAAAGTGCCCATACTTACTTCTATTTCCTACTCTATGCACTCCCTGGAGAAAGACCTCATGCATAGTAAAGTAAATGGACAGCAAAAAAAAAAGCCCTCCAATTAAATGAATTGACCCAGTGGGTGCTTAAGGGTGCTTAAGAAGAACCATAAGAACAATTCTGAGAATCACACAGGACCCAGCCGTGTTTCATTCTGTTGTGCATAGGGTCGCTATGAGCCTGAAACAATTCTAGGGCCCCTAACTACAACCACAACAATGGTAAACTATTGAACAATCCAGGAAGCATTTAAGAAGATGGAAGGAATACTGTATCATAAAGAAATAAGTGACATCCAGAAATGTCAAGTAGAGAATATTATCAAGAACCAATGATCCTAGAGGAAGATACCCTTTCTGTTCTTTTCTTTTCATGAGTGATTCTTGATTCTCTTCATGAGTGATATGCTTGATGTCCTCACATACATCATCGGGTCTTCTATCATTAGTGACCAGTGCTTCAAATCTGTTCTGGCGATGTTCTCAACAGGCAGGTGGGAGAGACTCAAAGCCACAAGTTGATTTTCATGGGCTTCTTTTCATTTTCCTCAACTTCAAATTGAACTTACATTAAAAAATATATATGGTTTGTTCAACACTCAATTCCTGACCAGGTTCTGCTGATAATATTGAACTTCTCCATCTTCTCCCCCCAAATATGTAGTCAATTTGATCTCCAGGCATTGTTGAAGTCCACGAGCATAGTCGCCTTTTGTGTTGTTGAAAAAAGATATTTGGTACAAACCAATTGCTTGTCTTGTAAAATTCTATCATGTGATCTCCTGCTTCATTTCTGACACTGAGATCATATTTTCCAACTCCTGTTCCTCATTTATTTCCACATTTTGCACTCCAATCACCAATAATTATCCATGTAACTTGAGTGTATGTTTGATCAATTTCTGACTGAAGATACAAGTAGAATTTTTAATTTCTTAATCACTACCATTACTAGCAACTACATACATTTTAATTATAATTGTATGCAAGAGGGTCTCCCCCCCCAAAAAAACAAGCATTGCTCTGAGAAGAGCAGAGCTTTCATAGTAAGCTTGTGTCACACTAGGTGAGCAATCACCATCTCACTCTGGGAAGGTTCTCTCCAGTCACAGTTAACTTGCTCATAAAAAAGTTTTTCTCTAACGTTGTGTGTGTGTGTCTGTGTGTGTGTGTGTGTGCGTGTGATGGCAGGATGCAGCTGTGATACATTGCCACAGAAGCTTTTATGATGGTGAACACAGCTTATGAGGACAGCACTGTGAGAAAAACTCAAGCATACAAGTGTTTTATTCATTTCTAAAAAGCTGAAATGTTGATTGATGATAAACCTCATTTGCATTTGGAGTTAATTCCTCCAGGTCAGACTTTAATCAAGTTTTACCTTTAGACATTCTACAAAGATTACTTAACAGTGTGTGACAAAAAAATGCCTGATTGGTGGTAGTCAGGGGACTAGTTTTGCCACCAGGGCAATGCACCTGGTCACAGTCATCTCTGTGTGCCACTTTTTGGCAAAAAAAAACAACATGTGTCTATTGCCCAATGCACCTGACTCACCTGGCCTTGCTCCATGAGGCCAGGAATGAAGAAGTACACAAAAGGACAGCATAGAAGAGGTGAAGAAAAAAACAAAAGAAGGTGCTATCAGCCCTCCAAACAGGTGAGTTTGAAAAATGTTTCCAAGATTTGACAAATGTATTAAGTGTAATAGAGAGTATTTTGAAGGTGATAAGGTTCTTTTGTATAATAATTTAAATACATGGATTTGAAATAAAAATCCATTTTGGTAGGGCTACCTCCTTGAACATTGGATTTCTTGAAGTTGTTAGAGACAATCCTACCAGATACTCCAAAATGCTTTAAAATAAATCTTGACATTTTCTCTTTTTGACTATGAATTCAACCCCGTTCCTCTTGATTGTGTCATACCTATCATAGTGAACCATATAAGTATCTCTTTTAACATGGCCAATACCAGTTCATTTTGGTTTACTAATTCCTTGACTGTTAATCTTTATATATTCAATTTCATTTTTCCCAACTTTAATGATTTTTTTATTCAAAATTTGTACATTCCAAGTTCTAATTATTAGATTTTTTTGGCAGCTGTTTTTTCTCACCTTAGGTTGTGCCCCATCAACAAAGAAAGATCTCAAAGACTGCAGTCTCCAGTGATTTCCTCCAGTCCTGTCACTTTGGTTGACTCCTGGAGAAAGCAGTTCCTTTTCAGTCACATCCCAGGGCCTCCTATCCAAGAGCCCTGTCTTCTGATACTATCTCTGTCAATCTTCAACTTCTATCCGTTAGGTCTTTAGTCTGACAATGTCTCCAGGCCACACATATGGTATTTAGCAACTCCTCCTCCAGAAGTAGCCAGTTGAGTGCTTTGTTGTCTGTTCTTGGTAGTCTGCTGACACCTGTTCATTTGGGGTGACCCTGCTGGCATTTGAAAGGTCAGTGACATCGGTTCTGCAACAACAAGCAATCCCAGTATGACACACTGACAGATAAGTCGTGGAGTTGCCTAAGAAACTTTTAATGTTGCATCTCAGATTTGAACGCTTTTCTTCAGTTCTTTCAGCTTAAGATACGCTGAGCACATTCTCCCATTTTGGTCTTCTAATTCCATAACTTTGTACATTTCATTATATGTATTTTTTTCTTCTCAAACTGTCCTTTGAAAATATCTGATGAGTTCTTTTGCTTCATCATTTCTTCCAATAGCTTTAGCTATTCTATGATCAGGACAAGTTTCAGATCTGTTCTGACAATCATTTGGGTTTTCTTTTCATTCTCTTATTAAATTACACATTGTCTTCTTCCTGTATTATGTTCTTGATATCATCCTACAGCTCATCAGGTCTTCTCCTGTCAGTGTTCCCTAAGTCAAACATATTTTTGAAAGATTCTCAAAGCTCAGGTGGAATATACTCGAGATTGCGCTTTAGTTCACTGGCTTCTTTTCATTTGCTTCAATTTCAACTTGAACTTGTGTCTGAGCAATTGATGGTCTCTTCCCAGTCAGTCCTTACTCTTGTTTTGGCAGCTGATGCTGAGCTTTTCGATCATCTATTCCTTCATACGTACTCAAATTGATTTCAGTGCTCCGCCAGCAAATGAAGATCCTGAAGGCGCATCTAAGCAAGTCTACATGGAATCATCTGGAGAAGCCCACATGTATAATCCTCATTTATGTTGATAAAAAAGCTGTTAGTTATAAAGAAACATTTACCTTGCAACATTCTATTCTGTGACCTCCAGCTTTTTTTTTTTCCTAGTAGCAGGACTGTTTTTCTACATAGTCTCATTTCTTCTTTGTTTCCAAGTTTTACATTCCATCACCCATATATTAATGTTTCTTTATTGAAGGCTTGGCCAGTTTCAGACTGTTGCCACTGAAAGAATTCTTCAATTTTACATAAATAGTGTTAGGAACTGGCACACTCTGTCCTTGAGGACAGATGGATATAATCCTATCCCAGAGAGCGCTGAACTTCACGATAGACCTTTACATGTCCTTTTTGAAGCTGAATGCCACACCATTCACCTCACCTTTGTCATCCCAGCCGTAGTAAAACATGATTATCTGATTCAAAATAGCTAGTACCAGTCGGTCCCAGCACACCGACGCTTAAGATGATCCTCTCTGAGTGGTCCTTCTCATTTTCAATGACTTTCAATTTTCCAAGATTCATACTTCATACACTCCATGTTCCACTTACTAAGAAATGCTTACCAGAGTTTCTTCTCATTTTGAGTTGTGCCTCATTAACAAATGAAGGTTCCCAAAGCTTTACCATTCAATTCATTATGGTTGAGTCTACTCTGAGAAACTAGGTTTTCCCTCACACTAACGAAACAAATCCAGGAAGACTTGTGTGTATCACAGAGAGCTTTATAGCAAAGAGTAATTAGATACTAGGAAACCATCCCAGATAAGTCCGGATCAAGTAAATAAATCCAATATTAACTCTTATGTCTGATACCAGGCTATAAATTCCTCTCCCGAAACACATACAATGAAGCTGAATGCAAGAAGACCACAGGCCAGTGGGTGAGAAGTCTTATGAATCCAACGGTGGTATAAGCATCTAGTACTGACAGGGGTCTCCATGTGGTTCCTCCATCTCAAGGCACTAGCGTAGTCCCAGGTATCTTGTCAGCTGCAATGTGTTCCAGAGAGTAAACCAAGATAGAGTGTCTCCTACCTCCAAGGAGGAATACAGGAGTTCCCAGAATCCTCAGAAGAAGCCCATGCCCACAGAGAGAACTCATTGGCTATAACCTGATTGACAAGTTAGACCCTACCCCTTCACTTTTAATCTTCTTAAGTTGACAAATGAGTATATAGTTACACATCAATTGTATTTTGGGTGCCTTCCAACCTCAGGGCCTCTTCTACTAAGAGCACTTTTTCTGATAGGGTTCTGCAGCTCTTCCTGAGGTTTCCAGAATATGATAATATTCTGCTGCTAATCAATATATTTCAAGTGGCTCACAAGCAGACAGCCTAAACCTCCTTTGTTGCACAGCTAAGAAACTCTGATAAAACGTGTTCACCCTGATGATAATTGAAACTCAAGCCCCCACATGAGAAATAGACAGACAACAAGTGATGGGGGAAAAGTTAGAGTGATGGAAACGCCACTTCAGAAATGTATAGCTATAAATGGAGACTGTGTCAAAAAGCCCCAAAGCTCAGATTTTGTCATTTTTTTGTTTAATAAAATATTATATGTGAGTTTTTTCCACAATTTTTTGGCCTACCTTCTATAAGTGGGCCTGGTGGCAAGTGTTTACAGATGGGGCTGTCAATCTCAAGGTCAGCAGTTCAAAGGCACCAGCTCCTTCGTAGAAGACAGATGGCGCTTTCTACTCCCATAAAGAGCAGGTGCATTGGAGGACTGGAGAGCTGCTCGCAGGGAAATTCTGAACTGATATCCACTTATTGGCAGTGAGAGAGTGAGTCTTGTAAGGGGAAATATATCCACTGGTTTGTAGTTGACTCTAACTCATGGTTATCCTAGGAGACAGAGGAGAACTGCTCCCAGATGTTTCATCTTTACTAGGACTGCATGAGCCCTCTCCTGGGGAGTAGTTTGCCGTTTGCCTGACTTCGGAGTTAATCAATGGACAACGTATAACACACTAGACCCCTAGGTCTCCTGATAAATGGAAAGTGTCCTTCAAACAATGCAATTCTAATGATGACTGGAGTCTTATGCTCTTTGTCTTTAATTATAGGGCGGGAATATTATAATTTATGTTCAAATTTTAAAGCCAGGGTTTGTGAGTTCTCCTTTCTGTCACTTAAAATGGGTCTACTTCCTGAAAGGGGAGAAGACTGTGACTGCTTTGAAAAGAGATACTCCTGTTTCCAGGGTCCTGACTTACAGTGATGTAAGCAGCCTATTGCTGGGTCAACAGGGACAGCACCTCTCTTCTGAAGGGCGAACAGGCTTTGAACAGTAAAGAGTGGTTTTCGCTGAATATGGAAATAGCTAATGAAAAATGAAATGAGGGGAAGTCAAGATTACTCATTCTGAAACCAGGAAAATATTATGTGTACGATTTCCCTCTAAGGCTTTTTTTGAGCCCATCATGTACTTGATGCATAACAGGAAGCGGCAGGTTTATGCTAGGTAATCCTAGAAGGGCAATTCTACTCTTTATATAGAGCCATATTGAATGGGAATTGACCCACTTAAAAGTTTGCACAAATTATTTCCCTCCAATATTCTTAAACCACTAGGAAGATCCTCATCAGTGTCTCAATAGGACCATAACTGTGCTCTTCAGTTCATTTTTTATAAAGAAATATACGCTTTCAATGTAAAATGTTAGAGAACTTTATCAAATAAATATTGTGTAAGTCTGGGTAGATGTGTTAGTCTGTGTAGACTAGAGAAACAAATTCATAGGCACTCATATGGATAAAAGGGAAAGGTTTATCTATAAGAGGAATGGGACATTGAGAAAGCATCTCAACCCAGTCAAGTCTAAAGTCGTAAGTCCAATATTAGCCCATATGTTTGATACAAGTCTATAAAGTCTCCTTCCAAATTATGAAGCATGTGCAATGACACCAGGACAATCACAGATGAGTGGGTGCAGAGTCTTGTGTGTCTAGTGGCAGTAGAAGCATCTCAGTGTCCCCTTGGCATCTCAGCACTAGCTGGAGTCTCCACGTGACTCCTCTGGCCCTAGAGGTTTGGCTTCATCAGGGAAAACCCATGTGGCCTCTTCTGTGACTCCTCCATTCTCCAGAAATCAGGATTGATCAGCATGCTGTCATCTCATCTCGTTAGAAGTTCATTGTCTCAGAAACTCAGTCAAGTCTCTTTTCTCCAATTGGGAAATACTGCAAGACTACCCAGAATTCTCAGGAGAAAGCCATGTCCATACAGAGGCCTCATTGGCTACTCACTGGCTATCTCTAGATTGACAGACTAGACTCCACCCCTAGACTCCGAATCATGAAATTAACATCAAGTTCATGATAATCACAGTAGACTAGAGAAACAAATATATAAACACATATATGTGTATAAGAAAAAGTTTATATAAAGAGCAATTGTGAGTTCTCCTTTGAGAGTTCTCATTGAGAAAACATCCTATCCCAGTCTAGAACAGGTCTATAAATCTGATATTAGCCCATAAGTCTGACAGCAATTGTGTTAGTCCAGGTAGACTAGAGAAACAAGTACATAGAATTGCATATGGTTGTTAGGGAATGGTTTATGTAAAAAAGGAATGGAACACTGAGAAAGCATCCCAACCCAGTCCAATTGCCATCCTAAGTCTGATATTAGCCCACATGTCCGATACCAGTCTATAATGGCTCCTTCCAACTAATGAAGTCACAGGTCAGTGGGTGCAGAATCCCAGTGCTGCCAGGGTTATCCACATGGCTTCTCACATCCAGGGCTCAGAGTCCATCAACAGCATCTAGTGGTGGCAAAAGCACCTCATCGCTGGCAGGGGTCTCCACAAGGCCTCTCTAGTTTAAGAGGTCTGGCTCCATCAGGGGAAAGCCGCGTGGCTTCTCCAATGGTCCCCCAGATGCTGCCATTTTGTCTTGTCCATGATTCATCATCTCTGAGACTAACTCCCAACAACTGGGGAGATAGCTTCTCATCTCCACAAGGGAAATATTGCTAGATTTCCCAGACGTATCAGGAGAAAGCCATGCCCACTGAGGTCTCATTGGCTACTCAATAGCTATTTCCAGAATAATAGGCTAGACTCCACCCCTACATCTTAATCATAAAACTAACATAAGCACTGAGCCCTGGTGGCATACTGGTTGGGTGGAGGACTTCAGCCCACAGGGTTGGCGGTTCATATCCAGTAACAGTTCTCCAGGAGCAAGACAGGGCCTCCTACTCCCACCAGGTGGCAGTGATGCCCACAAAAAAATTAACATAAGCATATGACAGCCACTGCAATCTATAAAGGCCTCTTCAGACTCACGAAACACATGCAATTAAGTCAAATGTAGGATGATCACAAGTCAGTGGGTAGAAAGTCTGTGAATCCATTGGTGTTGTAAGCATCTCAGCACTGGCAGGGGTCTCTCTGTGACTCCTCCAGCTTCAGAAATCTGGTTGCATCCAGGTGGCTTCTCCTCAGGGATATCTCACCATATTTCCTAGAATTCTCAGGAGAAAGGCCATGCCCACAGAGAGGCCTCATAGCCTATGATCTGATTAACAGGCTAGATTCCACCCCTATATTCTTAATCCTCAAATTGACAAATGATTACAAAACTACCACAAGTTTGATCTTACATAATCTTTCAATTCAAGTTTTATATACTTTTTTTAAAGTTTCCCCATACATCACCCAACTCTTTCTACCTCCTTTGATTGATTTTGGTTTATTCTATTGCTATTTCTTATTTAGAGTTCCATAAAGTTGACAATTGTAAAGAAATCATTCTGAATTGTAAACATGTGATCTTTATGTAATACAGATATATGAACAGTTCAGTGCTGGGTCAAGTCCCAACATGTATACTCTTCATGTTTAGAATACTACCAGTATCCTAATTTCTATAAAAAGTACAGCCTTAACAATATCATCTCTTCAATGTCAATATTCTGAGCCATTATTCTGAAAATATGAAGTGGTCAGTTTTATTTCCTGTTGTATATAACTGAACTCCTTTTTTTCTGGAACCAGTGTCTTCTTTCATTTCTTGAGGTCAACAAATGGACCTTAAACTATTTGTAGGTTTTTATATTGTTATCATTATTATTTTTTGCATGTACATCTACATGTTGGATATTGGGGGTTTTGTGTTGATGTTTTAATCGTTTTCTTTTTCTTTGGTTGCTTCATTATGGAATACCCTTTGTTTGAGCAGGTTATTTTCTCTACAGGTCTATCTGAATGGGGTGGGCTGGATGGGCGGTTTATGGGTGGGGACAACAGGACTGATGGTACCAGTGTAGATGTAAGGCGGGGGACTGTTGGCTGATCCAGGGATGGGAGAAGTAGCATGTGGTTCAGGATTGGTGGCGGGGTGAGTGTGAAAGGTCCGATAGGTATTGATTAAGACTAATGTAACAGAGAGACAATATTGAAATCCAAATGGAGGTTGAGCAGGATGGTGGGATGGGAGGAAGTATAAGGAAATAGAGAAAAGTACTGGGGAGTAAGGGGAATTTATAGAAGTTAAATGCAGGCATAAACATAGGTACATATATTCATATGACGAAGGGAAAATAGATCAATGTGCATATATATAAAGGCTTAGAATTAGGACAGCAGATGGGCAGTGGACCTCCATCAGGTCCTTCCTTAGAAGAAGAACATTTTTTTTCTATTAAATTGGCATTCCATGATGCGCAGCTCCCTGACACAATCACAGAAAATAAATGTGTGCATAAGCACATGTGGTGAAGAAAGCTGATGGTGCCCGACTATCAAAACATGTAGCTTCTGGAGTCTTAAAGACTTGACAGTAAACAAGCAGCCATCCAGCTCAGAAGCAATAAAGCCCACATGGAAGAAGCACACCAGCTTATGGGACCAAGAGATGCCAAAAGGATTATCAGGTTTCAAGAATTAATAATCATAACATTGTATGATCACTTTCCTGATATGATCACTGATGACAAATATCTGCATAAGCAAATGTAGTGAAGAAAACTGATGGTGCCCAGTTATCAAAATATGTGTGTCTGTGGTCTTAAGGACTTGAAGGTGAATAAGTGGCCATCTAGCAAAGAAGCAAGCCCACATGGAAGAAGCACAACAACCTGTATGACCATGAAGTGCCAAAGGGATCTAGTATCAAGCAACAAAGACATAAAAATTATATCATTATAAATGAGGGGGAGTTCAGATTGGGGACCCAAAGCCCATCAATAAGTGAAGAGACATACTCTTACAGAGGGCTTGTAGTGAGGGGATAAGCCAGTCTAGATGCAGTGTAGTAGCAATGAAATGCTCTCAAATGCTTCCTCCCACCGACTATCATTATCCCAATTCTACCAGACAGATTTGGCTAGACCAGGGGATGCACACTGGAGTTGGAAATTTGGTATTTTAGGATAGATGATCCCTTGAGACTAGTGGGGAGTGGTGACACTGGGAGGGTGGAGGGATGGTGGAGTAGAAAGGGGGAACTAATTTATCGGATCTACAAGTGACCTCCTCCCTGGGGTGCAGATAATGGGGGATGGGGATGAGTGAAGTGACACATTAGACAGTGTAAGATAGGAAGAGATAATCACAATTTGTAAATTATTGGAAGTTCATGGGGGAGGATAAGGAGAAAGGAGAAATGTGGGGGGCTATAATCAAAAAAATAAAGAACTAGAGGAAAGAGGGGAAGAGGAGCTTATGATGGAGGGGTTCAAGTAGATAATGTAGATGAATGTGGTGACATGTGTACAAATATGCTTAATATGAACGATGCATTGAATGTTGTAAGAGCCCCCAATAAAATCTATGTTAAATAAAAGCCCTTGCATATGCCCTTTGAAATTCATCTGAAATGTCAATAAAAGTATCTATTTAAAACACAAGCCCTTTCATATCATTTAAGACAATTTTGCTTGTGTGTCAGATATTAGTTCAATCCTCTGATAATGGTGCAAGGGGTATCTAGAACTGCTAATTCATGGCTGCCGAATCCATGCTAACTGCTTGGTGATTTATATCTCAAAATACTTGGAGAAGATCATTAACTACTGCACTAGAAATTAAATGTAATACCAAAGATCTTGTCTCCTTTTTTGGGGGAAAACAGAAAAGAGCATTGTTGACTTGTTGTACTGAATACATACCAAATACATTAAGGTTTGCAAGTGTAATGTATCTCTTTCCTGAATGACAATTGCTCCTCTTAAATCCCCATTTTAAGATTGTCAGCTTAATGTCTACTTAAGGTAACAGTGGGCATTTTTTCACTCTGAAGAGTTTTATTTCTTGCTTTACCTAACTGGTGATAATGCTGATGAGGATAAATAAGGACTCCTGACCTTACTTTCCTTTTGTGAATCATGGAATTATGAAGACTGATTGAGCAAGATGCATTTCAGGATAAAATGAGAGAATATGAAAATATTATGTAAAGTAAGGATAAAAATAATTCATGTGGTCAGATACTCATGCATGGTTAGATAACTTTGCTTTGCATCAATAAAAACATTTTTATTCACTTTACTGATCTGAATTTTAAATGTTGAAGACTTTCTCTAGCTAAACATAGTACAGCACTAGAGAAAGCACAAATATTTCAATCAACCAAAATGCCATTGAAATTACAGAAAGCAGTTAAGGAAAACAGAAAATTAAAAGAAAATTATAAAAAAACAGAAGAGGACAATATGTTTTTAAAGCTGTAAAGGAGAACTATGTTATTTAAAGGACAAAGATTATTTAAATCTTGTCATAAGTCAGCAGCTAGTAAAGAACTGCATAAATAAATTTATATTGCAGAACACAGCCAAATGGGGGAAATGTGAAAAACAGATAAACCTAAAAATATATCTAGAAGCAGGACTAAAAATAACATGTGTTTATAGGAAATATGATGAATTCATCAAAATAGGTAGAAACTATAAATAAAATAATGTAACTTCAAAATATTCAAAATCTTTAAAAATTCCCTACAGATTAAAAAAATAGGAGAAAGCAAAACAATATGAAACAGGATTAAAGGAGCATACCAAAAGGTTTCTACTTATATCACTGGAACATTGTTATTCAGAGAAAGGTACGTTAACACATATCATTGTTCAAATTGGAAACAAAACCCAAACTGAAACCATTAAATTGAAAACCAAACTAATCAACTTGAAATTAGATAATAAATATTTGTGACTACATGATGAAACTGAGTCAGAATTGTTCCCTGGCTAACAACAAAGGCAACATTAAGAAGTTATATTGGCAAGTAATATGCTGTCATTTATTAAAGTTGAAGATATCACAAATAAAGTAGTCACACAGATATGGATATACAGAATTAGAAATGAATTTTAATGTTAACATGGAGCTATACAGATAACCCTATTAAAGATAAAGTGAAAAAAAATTCCATTGCTCAAGATACCATAAAGTATGTTCAACAGATCATTTTTAACAGCAAAAAGATATGAATAATACATATGTGTGTTATCACTATAATAAAATATTTTCATTTCTTATATTATCTTAATTTATTTTATTAAAAAATTAACAACACATATTGTCTGCAGAATTATCTATTTGTGTGTTTTCAAAATATTGATATTTAGAGTATGTATTGATTCTCCCATGGCATGACATTAAATTAACCATTATCAAGTCACTTAGTAATAATATAGATGAAGATAATTAAATATGAAATGTATTATGAAAAAATAGCCTTATATGTCAATATTTTATCACATGAATGAAATCTATTTATAGACCTGTCATTATTGTTAGTTATAGATTTTTATGTATTTTAAAGGTAATACTTTTGATTAGTTTTTTTAATGTATTTCTTTTCCAGTTCCAAAAATATTTCTTCTTTTTTTGGCATATAGTCCACTTATCATACAATTCAGTAGTTTAATCATATTAGGAAGAGTTGTGTAGTCATCAGAAGAATCAGTTTAAAATATTTTGTTCTTATTTGAAGTTATTGTTGTCTCCTCTCTCTTCCATCCTCTCCTGCTTTGTTCCTAAGCAATAGTCTAGTTACTGACTTTTCAGATTTACTTAACCTATTTAATATATAGAAAAAATATAGAAAGCAAAATCAAGAAAAAAACAACTATAAGAAAACAGAAAAATGTCATTGAAAACATTAAATACTGAAGCACTTTTATGATAGTTATGTTTATTGCACCAACCTGGCCAATAGAAATATGTGGGATTAATAAGGTCACATTTTTATTGGAGGGTGAAGAAATAAATGGCTAGGCAAGACCTGCTTCCCTCTCTCTTGCTCTCTGGTGATCAGACCAGGCTGTAGCTATTTTGGGTAGTTCTCAGCCTCAAATTGGGAGCTACACTGACTGTGAGACAGTCAACTTGTGGATTGTGTTGCTAGAGCCTGAAGTTTCTTCGAGACCAGCTTTTTCATGCCTCTGCTGTAGCTAGCGCTTAAGTTTGAGGTTGGCAGATCCTATTGCCTTACATAACTTGAGTTCAATATCCCATCCGGACCTGCTTGGCTATGCTCCTAAGCGTTCGTCTGTTGTGAACCCACCATGTTGTTTGCGCTGTAGCTGGACTGTCTGCATTTCCTAATGGAAGAATCAGCTGTCTGCTTCCTTGATCTTGGACCCAGCAGCTCTTGTGAGTTGAAGGACTTGCAATATATTAGCTATTCCATGGAAATGAGTTGAACTGAGCTGTCAGTACTGCTGTGTGGACTAATTAGCTGTTATATTCCTTTATGATGTATATTATAGAATATATACATACACATGTATAATCATAAGCGGCCTGGTTTTGTTTCCCTAGAGGACCCAGTCTAATACACATTTTAAAATTGGTCAGAAGGAAGATCAAGTGATAAGTTGTTATATTTTATATTCGCCAACTATATTCGCCATACTCAGCTTTCTAATGCTCTTCTCTTACAGTCAGTCTATTCACATCTCTGAACTATATTCAGAGGCTTAATCCTCGTCGAGACTCTGCAAATGGGATTTGGGCTTCCAATGACTCAAATAGCTTTCTGCAAAGGTGTTCAGAATTTATGATCTGATACTATTCACTTTTTTGAATTTGGATTTTATTATTTAAAAAATCTTTGGAGCACTCAAACAAATATGCCTCTTCTGCCCCACTTAGATAGTATTTGTTTTGAGACAAGCCTTTAAGAACTCAGATGCTATTCTTTATGATAACTGAGCACAATCTGATTTCTTTGTCATACTTTCCTGTAGCAACCACCTCTTCACTGATCTCTATGAGGATGAATATCAAGTAGGATGGATGTCAATACTGTGCCATAAGATTTAATTAGATTAGGGCGACAATTTAGTGTCAATCCAGTCAATTCATACATATATGTCCATGATTCATTTTAGAGACAGCATTATCATTTCACTTGAAAGAATTATAAATTATCCCCTCGGTGTATAAGGTAATACTATGTATATTATCAGTAGTTTAGCCAGGTGTATAGAATTGAAAACATGGTTTAAAAAGTTAAATTATATATGCATAGGCCAGCTTTTTAGAGCACAATATATGAAATGTTGTCTTGTACAAATTAAAACCTTAAGTGACTGGATACTTACAATACAATTTTATAGCAGTAGAGTACAGTTATAAGAATCAACAAAGATAATCTGGGAATTTTCCACAAATACTCAACAAATGCAAAGGGTCCTGAAACAGAAGTACTTCAAATCTGTCAGCTATTCCCAGGAAGAAAGATGTGAAAGTCTGCTTCAGTAAATATTATACCTTGAAAACACTACGGGGAAATTTTACTTTGTCCTGCAGACTTATACTATGATTAAGAATGAACTCAAGGGCAATAGGAAGGGGTTTTCAATGGATAATCAACAGTAGGAGTAGGTAAAGTAACACGATTTTAACTTTACATTTCACTTTCTTTAGTTTTCTATGAACTTTTCTTTAATAGAAGTGACAGTCATTTTTCATGATTAATAGGAATAATATGTTTGGCATTGATAGCCATCGTTATATAAGTCAAAGGAGCCAGCCACTCTCTGAACTGCTTCTTATTCTTAAAAAGTACTCTGACTCTGAATAGCTCTTATATACATGTTTACATTTATCAGCATTCATTGCATTGGAAATTAAACTGAGAGATTATATTAATTTTCACACCTATAAAATTAATTTAAAATTAAGATAGGCACATTATATTTCCTCAGAAATTACATATCTTTGTTTTTGACAAACTATTTTATAAGAAAATCAATTGTTAATAGTTATATTATTGGCTTTTTATTTTAAATTTCATTAATATTTGGCTAGTGGCAGAACTGTATTCTATTTGCTCTGCACCGTTTTCTGCTATATTATGCTGTCTTGAATGAAGGAGATAAAAGGATACAAATTTCTACAAATAAAATTTCTTTTGAAAGCTAATATTTAATTACTGACCATAAATAATCTTTTTGAAACAGTAAACTCATTCTATTAAGTTTTTGGAGAAACATTCAAATACTCTGCATTTATGACTATATTTGTCTATTAGTTCTTTTTGCAAGTAATAAGATGTATTGGGAATAATTTTTAGCGCACATCTAAATCTCTGCAGCATTTTCTCTTGAGATAAAAAAATCAAACTTTGTATGATATTGAAGGTTGCACAGCTACTTCTCATTTTATTGCTCCGAGTATTAAAAAATGTTTTGCTGAAGATTATCCAATGGTGGTTGCAACAGTACATTGAAATAGAGCTGCAAATGGTCCAGTCTGGATTCAGAAGAGGAACTGGAGCAGGGATATCATTACTGGTGACAAACAGATGTGGCTTAAAACACAGAAAACAAATATTTGATTGTGTTTTATTGACTATGCAAAGGCATTCAACTGTGCGAATCATAGCAAACTCTGGTTAACCTTGAAAACCATGGGAATTCCACACACCTCATTGTGCTCATTTAGAACTTGCACCTGAATCAGGAGGTCATTGTGTTAACAGAACAAGGGAACCCTTATGTCTGTGACTTGGTTCTATTCTTTCAGCTTACTTATTCAATCTTTATTCTGAGCAAATAATCAGAGAAGCTGCATTATATGAAGAAGAATATGCATGAGCCTGCACTCTGAAGGGAGGCAACCTTATTTGCTGAAAGTGTGGAGAAATTGAAGCACTTGCAGATGAAGATCAAAGATTTTGACTGTAGATGAATTACAACTCAATATACAGAAAACCCCAAATCTTTACAATTAGACCAAGAGTTAAAGCTATGATAAACTGATAAATGACTGCAGTTGTAAGACATTGTTCTTGCTTGGATCCACAATCAATCCTCATGGAAGCATCATTCAAGAGATCAAAAGATGAGCAGATGGTATAAAATATGAAAAAATATGTAATTTATTAAGAGTTCATTAGCGTGGTAGCGTATGGCAGAGAGAGTATAAAGAGAAGATAATATCAAGAGACTCAAATACAAAGTTTACTTGATGTAATTGATTTATGGCTTGTTATAATAGCTGTAAGATATTATATTGTAAAAAGGAGAAAGGAAAAGATGAGTTGCATTATGTATACCTACTGCATAAGACTTCTTTAAAGTATTGAAAACTAAGGATGCTAATTTAAGGACTAAGATGTACCTGGTCCAGGCTATGTTATTTTCAATTGCCTTATCTGCATGTGAAGGTTGAATATTGTATAAGGAACACCTTAGAAAAAGTAATGTATTTGAATTGTGGTGTGGGTGAAAAATATTGAAAGTAGGATGGACTGCTAAGAGGACAAACAAATATCTTTTGCAATAACTAAGGTCATAGTGCTCTTTAGAGGCAAGAGTGGTGAGACTTCTTACATTGGACATGGTGTTGAGGGAGACCAGTCCCTGGAGAAAGGCATCATACTTGGTAAAGTAAAGGGACAGAGCAAAAGAGGAAAGTCCTCATTGAGGTGGATTGACATTGTGTTTGCAATGATGGGCTCAGCATAAGAACAATTGTGAGAATGGTAGAGTGCTGGGTAGTATTTTGCTTTTTTGTGCATAGGGTTAATATGGATCAGAACCCACTTGATGACAGCAACAACATCCATAACCCTCTTTCTTTCTCTGTTATTTCAGGATCTCTTTCTCTGTCTTTTCCAGAGATGAATTATTGTGTTGGCTGACTTATTGCAAGCTTTCAAGCCTCCAAACAGTAGGCACCACACTAGGAAATAGAACAGAAGCACCAAACATATAAGATTCATTAACTGGAATGTCCATGAAATCATGATACTAAGCCTCCTAACCAATGAGCCAAACTCCAGGAGATCTTGGGCTTTGCATAAACAGTCTCAAAAAGTTCTCTGTTCTTTTTAATAGATGTTGCAAATATAGTTATCATACAACTTTTGACAATTTAAGTCTGTATACATGTACAACTTATTGTTAGCAATTGCAATATGATCTTTGTAATACTATAATTAATGAATGCACTATTTCCCCTATTATTACAGCCACCCCATTTTCTCTCTGTCACTACCCTGCTGTCATTACCAATAAATTTTGCTCCATGCATTTTCCATCCATATATTAGTCCTCTCTGGATTGACTTATTCTTGTGAAAATAATTGTGACTTCTCAGGCCTTCTGAAAACTCTTGAACCCCACAGAGTACTGTGGATATTACTTTGAATTTTACTTTAACACAAACCAAGGCACAGATGAATTTACCATGTAATGACAGAGGGAAAAATCCATAAGACAGAAAGTAATAAATGACATCTCACTGCCCATAGTCAATTTTAATATATGCAGGACAGAGAAGAATCTACCTTGTGGGTTCCCATGACTGAAATATTTATGGAAGTAGAAATCCTGATCTCTCTTCCACAGTGTGTGCTGGTCTTGAACTGATAACCCCAAGGTCACCATTACCCCGTGTCACCAGGACTCCTAGTAGATTGCAGAAGAACTATGAAATCAAAGTGCTACGTGGTCCTGAAACAAGTACATTCATTCTGCCTCTATAGTCATTTGGTATTGCAAATATTTAGCCACCTCTGAGGTTGTGGATTATCTCTACTCAGTGTGGTAAAATTCTGGTATTCTGCTTCTGAAAATTCAGTTATTGAAAAACCCATGAAACAGTTCGATTCTGACACACGTGGGTAGTTATGAGTCAGTCAGCAATTGGTAACTGTTAGGCTTTCAGGAAGAGCCTCACAGAGTATTTAATGTTTGCACTGGGGGTGGGGGGGGATGTCGTTTATGTATTAGGGATTAAGTTTCTAACCAGGGTGTAGGAGAGCAAATATGTGAAAACAGGAAAGGTTATAAAATGTGAGCTGAAACACAGAAAGATCATATAGGTGACACAGATATTAATGATCCAGCAGATATGTGGCTTCAGGGCACCTTCCAGTTTGACTTTTGATTAGGTCAGCTCAAGCCAGTCATCTTTATTACTATTTTTCCAGTGAGATTTCTCCTAGAACTCTATTACTTTTAGTGTCAAAGGCATTCTTTTGTCCTGTTGAGCTCAAAACCATTGAAGAGACATGTTTGCAAAATGACTGCTTGAGATATAAAATATTGCAATTCATGCGGTATACTATTTTCTAAACGGGCACATTACCCTTAACGTGGCAGTCCTGGCTTCCCTGGAAGTGAGAACTGTTGATGACTCAGTAAAAGGTATCATCTGACATTTTCCATCTCATGCCTGCCATAGATCAGGCTTCTTGTCCTAGGGCCATCCTGGAATTTATCATTCAAACAAATTCATGCATGAGAATGACAGGAAAGAACACCCCGAACTGCCACCAAATTGATTCCAACTCATAGAAAGCCTACATAGGGTTTCAGAAGGAGTGGATCTTTACAAAAGTAGGTAGTGGCCACATTCCCTTGCAGAGTGGCTGGTGCATGTGAACTGTTGGGATTAGCAACGCGACACCCTCATTTTCTTTAGCTAGTTTGTCAGGTTTGCCTTCTCTTTTGTGATTTACACTGAAAAATACTAAATGTGATTTTTGTCTGCTGCCTCCAAGGTATAACATAAAGTTCAAATTTTCGGTAAAAGATAGAGCTTCTTCAAGGTTTAGAACTGCTCTGTCTTAAATACCAATGTTGCAAAAAAAATCAATTACTAGATACAATTAGTACATGTATTTAAAAATTAACATAGTGAGCTTGGGGGGGGGGCTGCACATTGTTGAAAGAGTAACATTGAATGTAAAGGTTGATATATGGAACTATCCAATATGTAACATAAAGGTAAATGTATCAGGAAGTGAGGAGACAACAGATTATGAAAAAATTATGACAAAATGCCAAAAAGTATGATACATATGTAATTGATGTTCAACCAAAAGAAAAGATACACAAGGGAGGGAGCTGTTTAATAATTAGAAAAACCATAGTGGATACACTTTTTAAATGAATAAAGCAAATATTTATTATGGCAGGTAAGTTAAAATAAAAAAAGTAATAATGGAAAGGAATAACATAATAAGTACAGAAAATAATTTAATAAAATCAGTTCTTGTCATAAAGTGAACAAACTCATAAGAACATAGAGTAACAACTTCAGAGTACTGACAAAGGAAGTGTAATTTTTAGTACATGAGAGTTTTAAAAGATAATGATACTCTCAGTAATTTCAAATGATTTTGTGGGAATTATAAATTGAGAAAAAATATTTAATGAAAATATAATTCGGGGGCTGAGCCCTGGTGGCGTAGTGGTTGTGCGCGGGACTGCGGCCCACTGGGATGGAGGTTCAATTCCGGCTCCCAGGAGCAAAGGCTGGGCCTCCTACTCCCACCACCTGAGGGCAGTGATGCCTAAATAAAAAAAAAAAAAAAAAACGAAAATATAATTCGGGCTGAGCCCCGGTGGTGTAGTGGTTGTGCACGGGACTGTGGCCCACTGGGTTGGAGGTTCAAATCCAGCAGCATGGCTGGGTCTCCTACTCACACCACCAGAGGGCAGGGATGCCCCCAAAACAAAACAAAACAAAACAAAAAAATATATACATATATATAATTCATAGAATCGTACTTTTGAATGCTAAATAAGTAGCATAAGTTTGAAATATAAATTATCAATAAAACTTTACAGTGAATCTCTAGAGTATTCAACACACAGAAATAGGTATGACAATAAGCCAATCTTGGAAATAAGATGGATTTGATAACATACCAGTTAATCTAAAAGGCTGCAGAGTAAAGAAAAGTCAGTATCAAAAAATAGATAGGACAACCTATACAGATAGACTAAGCAAAGAGAAAGCTGACATGATCAGAGAATGTGTGGCTGTTAGGGAAATGTATGTCAACTTGAAGTTGTACATGTCCAGTCAAACCTGGCAATCAAGTCACAACCTGAAGACCCCCTGGTAGGATAAGAATATGAGACATTGGAAACTGCCCTTTTACCTTTCTGTTGGCTGATCCAGAAAGTTGCCTGTGGCAGTTGTAGAATCTCCTGCTAACTTGCGCAGGGGTGGAGCCTCGCCTGTCCATCGGGTTGATAGCCTCATTTGGGAGGCACAAATGGAGATGAATAGCTCACTGGAGGCCAGATACAGACTCGCTCCCTGGGAGACAAGCCACAAGGAGCTAGGCTGATGGAGCCAGAACTCTACAGCTGGAAGAGCTACACAGAGACCCACGCCAGTGCAGAGCTGCTTCCACCACTACTGGATCCACAAGACTTTTCACCCACTGGCCTGTGATCATCCTGCATTCAACATCGTCTTGAGTCTAAAGAAGAATTTTGGGATTCGTTTTGACATATGGGGTAATGTTGGACGTAAAGATTTGATCTGGACGGGACTGGAATGTTTCCTTATATATAATTGTTCTTTGTTATAAAACTCTTTCTTACACACATATGAGTCTCCCTGGATTTGTTTCTCTAGTAAACTTGGACTAACACACTGTCCTAGCTCTGCACATTTCCACTCACCGTGGACTTTGCACCCATTGGCCTATGAACTTTCTACTGTTTGCATTGTCGTGTGATGGTCCCTAGATGGATGGATGGACTGCTGTTGGACTTATGGGCTTGAATGAGCTAGGCTGGGGTGTTTCCTTGTTACATAATTATTTCTTGCTATAAAGTTGTCTTACACATGAGTCTCACTCAATTTCTCTAGTCAATCCTACCTAACACATAAAAACCAATATCAAATTATGCACTCTATAAAGGCCCAGTTAAAATACAAATCTAAGTGAAAAAATAGGATAGAAAATAGATAGTATATCTATTGAAGGATAGATATCAATGAGACCACTATTGTAAGGATACACATGAAGATAAAAGGAGGCTTCTGTCTTAGGTCATGCAATCTTCTAATCTGGTGTCCCAAGCGATGGGGTGATGTGCCTATCTGGTGACGATGACCATGTATTACCCATTATTTGTGCATCTTGAAAACCACTTTGACAGATGAGGAGGCCTCACCGCAGGTGGCATCAGTTTATCATGTTGAGGTAAGAGGTAGCATACCATTCAGTTCCTGCCACATAATATTGTTCTATGATTGCCCCACATCAGCAGACATTCCTACAAGGGTCCTCAGTGGACCTTAATGGAAATTCAAGTCAAGAGGTTCAAGTAAACCAGTTGTGGTAGACCAGTTGGTACAACCAGATATTGGGATAGGTCCCATGGGAAGAATAAGCCCAGCAATATGCTCCTAACGGTGCTTTTGACCTAATTTTTATCCAGCACTTGGGGGCCAGATCACACGTTATAGAAATCTAGGACTTTAAATTCTTTCTTTCTTTTTTTTTTTTTTTTTGCCTCACTGCCCTCTGGTAGGAGTGGGAGGCCCAGCCTTGCTCCTGGAGAGCTGCTGCTGGATTTGAACTGCTAAACCAGTGGGTCGAAGTCCTGCACTCAACCACACCACCACCAGGGCTCAGCCCTAGATTCTTTCTTTTAAAGGTGCACAGCATCCTTCATAAGCTATACCAGAAGATCCATTTCAGAAATCCCACTAAGCAGAATGAACTTGACCTTAAGCACAGTGATAGCAGATTAAAGGAACTGAAAAATTTCCTTGGACATAAGGATCAAATACCCTAGGATGAGAAGAAGCAGATGACTCCTATTTCATGATTAAGGCTTTGAAAGTCATTGCCCTTTGGCTAATATATCTCACTTTGAAGATAGTCAATAAATGACAACACAAGGCTATCGTGTATTTGGGATTTTTGTATTCTCTTTGCTTTTAAATTTCATGTCTTATCCAGAAGTTGTAATTCTTCTGTGTGTGTGTGTGTGTGTGTGTGTGGTGTGTTTGGGGGGGTGACTTATCTGGGAGACTGAATTAAAAACTAGATGATGACCAGTTCACATAAGACTCGAGATCTGACCCAGCTTCAGAAGCACCTATCCAAGATGTCAAACCATCACTTGCAGCAAGCAGCCCAGAACGCCAAGCAGCACTTTCAGTAATTGTGGACCCTGAATACCAGGACTTGATTTGTAACTGTGAGTTGCCTTCATTTTGTCCCTGCTTTCAATTTATGACCAACCAGAGAAAGGTGAATATGCACGCCGAACTAACCATAGAAAACACAACACTGTGTGCCTCTCTCTTCACTGTCCCCATGCTGACAGCCTCCAAACGGGGCCTACCTAAAGACCCCATCTCCCTTTTTGTTTTCACGATTGTTTCCCCACATTCCTTTCCACTTTTGAATTCCTGCCAAAAGATGGTCAAGGTATTTGACTTCCTTACTTTAGAAACCTGAGCGTAAGGAAACCTCCATTTTTCCTTAATTGAGCTTATTTAATTTATTTCCACAACTTTTAGATATTTGAATTATCTCTCAGCTTCTTTAGAATCCCCAGTATTGTGTACAACAAAAATTTGCTTCTGCATTCTTACTGGTTGTAATTGTTTTCTGATGACCTTTATTGGACCCTTATAAAACAAAATATTAACTAATGGCATTATAAATCATATGAGAATATACTTCACAGCCCATACTAAATTTTGCAGTTTTCTTTTCAATGTGTATGTGGGGGGGGGGGGACATTGCTCTCACATTTAAAATATGAAAAAAGCTTTCTATTACAGTTTTCAAGAGAACTTGGGAAGACTGATCTGACTTGAAATAAATTACTAAGATATAGGTATTTACCCATCACCCAGAATCCTCTGAATCTTCCTTAAAATTGCCTCATCTCTTTTAAACCTCAGCAAGTTGCTCTTGGCTCTAGTCCTTTCTAACTCTGCCAGGTATCTGGGGAGTGGGCACCAGAAGCTCAAGGAAATCATTTTCCCTTCAAATAGCACCATTGGGGAGTCAGGATAATTCCAGATTCCTATAAATGGAAAACTGTTCTTTCTGCTTTCCCTGTTGAACCTTTAAAAACAGGCAATATCATGACACATCTAATGAATCTGTTCTAACATTCCTATCTGTACTAGTGGACTCTCAAGAAAATGATCTGAACTCATTTTTATCACATATGCTTATTTGGGAATTTTAACTAAATGAATCATTACAGACAGGATACACATATTATGGTTTCTAGCTTCAAAGGCACTTCTTCATATAATGTAGTCCTTCTGGGAGCACGATTCAATAATCTGCATTAAAACCTGCAACATTTATTTGTTTATTTAACAGCATTTTTGACACTATATCCACATGCCATACAATTCAATAGTACAACCATATCAAGTTGAGTTGTGCAATCTTTTCCACAAGCAATTTTAGAACATTTTCTTCTTTCTTGTACTCATTGCTAGTGGTGTAATAATTTTTCATTTTGACAAAAATTATATAGAACAAATTATTCTCAAACTCAACAACTTCCTCATATATAACTCAGTGTCATTACTTATAATCGTGGTTCTCATGTTGTACAACCATTATTGATATCCTTTTTCCCATTATCCCACCCCCATTAGCATGATCATCAAAGTTGCTTTCTTTCCTTTCTTCTGCTAATGGACTATTGAGTTGTCTCCAAATTCTTAATTTGGGAAACACTTCTATGGTTAAAATAGGAGCACATATGTCTGCTAGTGCTATTTTTATTACTTTTGTAGGGTATATATCCAACAGAGGTATAAATGAAACATATGACATTTTTATTGCCAGTTGTTTGAGGTAGTACCATACCATTGCCCATAGTGAAACTACATGTTTGCAGTCTGACCAGCAGTGTATGAAAGTTCAAATCTCCCCCACAATTGTTTTCTGTTTAGTTTTATAATTTGGCTGCCATTGTCAGTGTCAGGTGATGTCTCCTCCTTGTTTTGAATGGCATCTTCAGAATCTAATGATTCAGCACCTGGATGCCATTTTTGATGAAATACCTGTTCATGTGTTTTACCTACTCCTTAATTAGATTATTTTTTTCTTATTGAGGTATTGCACTTTTCTATAAATTATAGAAAATAGGCCCTTGTCTATTGTGTCGCTGTTAATTTTTCTTTTAGCCCATGGGTTCTCTTTTTGTGTTTTTATGAAGTCTTTTGATTTACCTAAGTACTTTTTTAAAAAGTAGGTGTCTGTAATCTATTCTAACTTCTACAGAACATACTTCTTTTGTTATATTTAGTACTATTTATATGCCCTTTATGCTTATCCATTTTTAAAAATCTCTATAAGAAATGTTCTAATATGGAATGTCAGGTTAAATATTAAAACAAACTCATGCATGACAACATAAATGCTTTTTTTATAGTAATTATTTTGGTGTCAGGTGCCACTGAGTTGATCCTGATTTATGCTGACACCATCTGACAAAGTAAAACTACCCCAAAGTTTCTCCAGGCTTGAAAACATGCGACACCATCACCAGATTTGTATCTCCCACCCTGTGCTGGCCCAGCCCATGCTGCAAATACTTCAGTTAGCAGTATAGCGCCCCCAATGAGCTTTGCTACCTGTTGCACTTTCTCTATATTTATCTACTTTATTTTTGCAAAGACTTCATTTGAGTCATTTATAAATTGCCCAAGTATAATAGCACTAATTGTAATAGGCAATTATGTGCATTGATTCACCAAAGCAGATTGTGTCACACACTACAATAGAACACAGCATTGGCATCATAGTATTCATCTGCAAGTAATTCGTTTTGTGACAATTTTCTAAAATTATTTTCAATTAAATACTTCTGATTGAAATATAACATATGCATTGACAAACATAGAAAGTACAGCTTGATGAATTCTCATAAAAGTAGCAAAGACCCTGAATAAGAAATAGAAACCCATCCACGAACCTCTGCAGACTCTTCTTCTAGATTCCTGCCCCAACGTCTCCTGTTCCAAAAATAATACAACTGATATGTGATAGGATGAACTCTGCCTACACAGTAATATTAATATAATGTTAAGAATAAAAAATTGAATAAGTGAAACCAAAAAAGAATTTGAAAAATAATTCTCTAAAAAATCAAGGAGTGAGAACACAAATGGCTGGCTTGAAAAGGGGGAGGGGGATGCTATATATAATATAACAACATTTTTTACAAGATGCTCTAGTCTTTGAAACCTAATCATTTTGATAAATGAGCAGCATATGTACTAGAATACTGTGTGATGATACATCTGAATAAAATTGACTGGTGGTGAAGACACTAGTCCACCTATCTTAGGTTCCTGTAATGGCTAAATCTACAAAAATGTGGTACTTCCTTTCTTTTTCTTTTTTTGAACCATTTTATTGGGGACTCAGAAAACTCTTATCACAATCAGCACATACATTCATATGCGCACTTTTGTATATTTGTTTCCCTCATAATCCTCAAATTATTTGCCTTCCACCCAAGTCCCTGGTTTCAGCTCCTCATTTTCCCCTCCCTCCCCGGTCCCCCTCCCCAATAAACCCTTGATAATTTATAAATTAGTATTATTTTGTCATATCTAACACCCTCCCAGTCTCCATTCATCCACTTCTCCACTGTCCGTCCCCCAGGGAGGAGGCTATTTGTAGATCCCTGCAATCTATTCTCCCTTTCTACCCCACCCTCCCAATATTGCTTTTTCTCATCACTGGACTTGAGGGGTTCTTCTGTTTGGGATTCCCTGTGTTTCCAGTTTCTATCTGTACCAGTGTAATGTCCTCTATCTCAAGCTAGCTAACACTAGCTAACTCGCTTTATTAGTAATGGTTGAGCAGAGTGAAGACTGCTGTATGGCAGATAGTCTGTATCTGGAAAACCGAAGCTGACCAGGGAAAAGGTATACCAGTTTTAGAATCAGAGGGTCAAATGTACTCAGAAAAAAATCTAACATTTGAGGCCCCAAAATGTACGTTGGATAGTTTATATTTATTTATAGTATGATTCTGTGTCACAGACTCTCATCCATTTCCCTGAATTACAGTAACACTTTCTTGATTTGTCATTTATCCTTTAGTCCTCTACTCCAATTAATACTACATATGGCCATATATAAATATTGCCACAAGCTGCTGCTTTAAATATACTTCCTTAAATTATGTCCTTTTAGCATATGTGTGAAACATCTTTTGATTTGGAACTAACTGAATATTTTAGCAGAATCTTCTACTAAACTTTCTGCTATTTTGTGGGTCATATGGGGAAGAATATTGAATGGACCATGGACTTCCACGTGAGCAAACAAGTAAATCGTGGAGAAAGCACAGTGAGAAGGTTCCCGAGAGGCCAGGAGATAAGGAGGCTTCTTTGTCTCCCATATTTTGGACATGTTATTTGGAGCCACAGCACCGCTTCTCCTGCTCAGTCCTGCAGAGAGGCCTTGAAAACGAGGAAGGCTCGCAACAAAATGGACTGACCCAGTGGCTGCCAGCATGGACTCAAACTGAAGAACCACTCTGAGGATGAAATCAGACAGGACGATTCCCTTCTTTGGAACACAGGATTCCTGTGAGCTGAAATGGACTCAGTGGCATCTAATAACAACCACTAAAAATTTGAAAAGAAAACACTTCTGATATTTCAACTTCACGTAATTCTGAGTCAGCAATACTATTGCAGTTAGTCTCTAATTTACCAAGTATTTTAAGTTAATGATGACTGACACAAGTATTCACTCTATGTGTGTTTTTTTGCAAATATTTTATATCTCCATGGGAAGAAGGTCACAGGAGGACCATGTACAGAGGGGAGATAGAAAATCTAGAATTATACGAACATATGCCAAACATTTGAGTAAGATAATATGATGGAATGGAAAGATAAAAAAGCAGTCACAGAATTAGAATACTAAATTTATAAATTCGTAGGCTAATGTGCAACAGCTCATTGAACATGGAGACAGATAATTTACAGAGCATAATTAATGCCTTATGTAGGAAAGAAAAGTGTCAAAGAAAGAAATATTGAAGAGAATGAAGAGAAGTTGTTAGAGATATACACACACAAGGGGATACTGAGAAAATTCTATAATTTTTAAAAGCTTTATGTCTAATTTTTTTCACAAAACAACCTATTACCTAGCATTGAACACATTTGTAAAATCTGTGATTCTCTTGGAAAATTTTTCACACCCATCTGTTTCGATGGCTGACAGCACCTTCCTTGATTTTTCCTTCACCTCTTCTACTTGTCAAATTGTTATCCTTTCATGCCCTCTTCATTCACAGAAACAAAAAGAAGTCACACAGAGTGAGATTAGGGGAGTAAGGAGCATTAGGCAGAGAGGTATGCTGTCTTTTTGCCCCAAATGGGAGCACTGTGATGGCTTGTGTGAGCAGGGGCCTTGCTGGGGTTGCAGCCCGAGTTTCTCATCTGCCACAAATCAGACTTTTTTTTTTTTTTTTTTTTTGTGGCACAGTGGCACACAATTTTTTCAGAACCTTTAAGTAGAAAGTTTGATACAAATTCCAAAGGCACTGCGACATTTTCCATCCACTTGGGAAGTTGATGGAAGTCCAGAATGAGTTTTGCCATCAATTGGCATTCATCTTTTTGAAATGAGAAGAGCACTTATCCACTTGAGCTTTTTCCACAGTGGTATCTTTATAAACAGTGTTTGCCAACACAACAGCTTCTGTCACATTTTCCCTGAGCAGGTAACAAAATTTTACAGATGCACTGTCTTCTCTTAAATCGGCCACCACAAAGCAAAGAGGTTCGAGCAAAACTAGCTTTTGAAAAAAATTCGCGGTGACCAGAGAGAACCTTCAGTTGGCACCACTGGGTGCCCTAACATGGAGAGGGCTGTTCAAAGCTTGCTAGTGGGGGAAAATGCAGATGATGAAAACTCTGCCCAAAGGACCTTTCTTCCTTTATGGAGTGGGGATTGGGGTGTGTGTGTGTGGGGGGGGGTAGAGCGTACACTCTAGTATATCTCCCTTAAACTCAATCGGGGGTGATTGTTAGTTATTCAAAAACATGACTACTGTTGTTTTGGTAAAATGAACAGGAGGACCTGGGGATCAGTGACATGTCACCACAAAATACTTTGGGGGAGAAAAAGGACCCACACAGACAATTGTCCCTAATATTCACACTAGAAACACTACCCAATGCCCAATGACAGACTACATGCTCTAAACCTTCCACACATGGAATAATTACCAGACCTGGCTAGCTGTCAACATTGTCTAACATTTCATGCTTGGAGTACATTTTTATTTACATATTTTAATGCAGTCATTAATATATACTTACAAATTTATTGATGGTATTTTCAAATCTCAAAGAGCAAAACACATATTATAAAGGTACTAATTACAAAAGGCAGCACTGTTTAAAACTAGGTAAAATTGAATTATTTTAATTCTGCCAGATGTTTTATGAAATTGTAAGATATAAATCTTATTGTAAGTCAGGAAATACCTGCATATAAGCACGTATGCTTCAAGAACAATCTTGCTAATTATCTCAATTTGGAAGAGCTGTTAAATTTCTCTGTTGCCATAAAATAATCTGTTTATTGTATCAAAGTATGTATTATATATAATATTTTCTGGGGTATTAAAATATAAGCAGAAGGACTGAGCCCCAGTGGCGTAAGAGGTTGAGTGCGGAACTGTGGCCCGCTGGCTTGGTGGGTCAAATCCAGCGGCAGCTCTCAGGAGCAGCGCTGGGTAGCTCCCACGACCACCAGAGGGCAGTGATGCCATATATATGTATATATATATATGAAAATAGTCAAAGTATGAAAATAAAGTAAGGCTTGTATTTCATCCAATTATGCAACTGAAGTATATAATGATGATGAGGCATATGTTTTCCTGAACACATTTACTATAATTCTACTTCAAGGGACACATCACACATTTTTAAAAATGTGTTAATTGTATAGCATATATTTTTTTAAAAATATTTTATTGGGGGCTCTTACAGCTTTTATCACAATCCATACATCTATCCAGTGTGCCAGACACATCTGTACATTTGTTGTCATCATCCTTCTCAAAACATTTTCCTTCTACTTGAACCCTTAGTATCAGCTTCTCACTTAAAATTTTTCTTCCCTCCAATTGTTGATGAATACAACATACACACTTCATTGTATTTATACTCACATATAAATACTTATGAACAATATCATAGCTTCTACTGTTCCAAACTATTGCTTGAGATTGTGAGTTCTATGGATTTTAATATATTTCTCTAATATATCCATTTGAAAACCTTTGCATTTTCTTATTTTGATGTCATTTTTTATACCCTCTCATTTATTTTCTTTCAGATGAAGGACATTTTTAATTCCAATTTCTTCCAGTCAATGACATAGTCTATTTTTATCACTTTCTGCATCACCTTAATTTCAGATGTGTGACAAATGTACTTGCATTTACAGCCATAGCAATAAAAAAACACCATCAAAGCTGCAATGTATTACTGAACAGGTGTCACTGTTTTCTCTTTTGGGAGGTTCAGGGTCATGTTTTCTGAGATATCGCAGTTAATTGGTGATAGGTTTCATTTACTGTTTATTTTTCTGTTTCATTGTTCATTGCAAAGTTCATGGGGGCATGAAAGCTTTCAATCAGACATCCAATGCATAACAGTTGACTGATATCTGGCAAAGGAAGAAGGAGTATTGCAAACAGAAGGAAGGTGTGGAACCCTGCTTATCTATTGGGTGGTGGTGGCGGCAGTCACCTGCTGTCAAGTTAGTTGACACTCATTACAACCCTGTGTGCAATAGACTGAAACTTCCCCAGTTTTGAACCATCTTCAAGCTCATCATGTTTCAGTACATCATTTTAGTCACCTTGTGACTCCATCTGATCAAGGTCTTTTTGAGTTTTTTACCACTACCCCTCCATTTATCCAAGCATAGTGTCCTTTTCAAGTGATTAGATAATATGTTCAAAATACATGAGATGAGGTCTTGCCATCTTCACTCTCAGCATTCTGGCTAACCTTCCTCCATAAAAGATGCATTTGCCATTGGCAGTCCATTGTACTTTAACTATTTTTCACCAGAACTTTGAGTTAAATGCAGCAGCTCTTTAGTCTTCTGTATTTGGTGGCCAATTTTCACATACATCTGAGTCCATTGTAAATACCACAACTTGGATCTGCCACCCCTCAGTCCTCAAAGTAACATCCTTTCTTTTCAACCCTTAAGAGAGTTCTGTCAGCAGATTCACCTCATGCAATGTAGTCTTTGAACTTTTAGCTGGTGTTTCTGTGAGGATGGATGGAGGATCTAAGCAAGACAAACACTTGACAGCATCAATCTTTTCTCCATTTGTCATAATGTTAATTGAGAGGATTTTCATTTTCATTACCTAGTGTTATAAATCTTTTGTGAAGGCTGCAATCCATGAACTGGGATCATCTATAAATACTAGAATAAATATAACCCCCGAATTCTGCCTACACTAAACAATCACTTTCAGATTAAATAATACCTACTTGAGCATTGTTTCAAATTTTGCTGACAGTTTTATCAAAACTATAATTTTTTGGATTAACTTCAATTCATATTTTAGATACTTTCTTTTTCCAATTCAAAGCTTCCTTACATAAACCCTTGAAATAAGAGCTTTCTTACCTGGTACAATGTTCTGCATAGTTAGGCATTCCATATATTAAATTAATTATATAAAAGTGTGAGTGATAAAAAGATGGAACCCTGATATACATAAGATTAATTAAGTTGATAGCTATGATGACTGTATAATCCCACTCAAGGGGGAAAAAATGAAAGAAGTATAGGTGAATGTATATAACGGACAGTGTAAGAAACTGGTCACAATAATAACAGTAATTTATAACATAGATAACATAACAATAGGGCTCCTGGGGTGCTCGGTACTAAAGAAAAGAAATAAAGGGGAGTTGATCTCAAGGAATTCAAGAAGAACGAAAATATTGTGAAACTGATGGTGCGGGCCTTTGTATAACCAATCATCTATGATCTAATTGAATTATGAATTCCTACAAAATCAGTAGGAGTTCCCAATAAAATGATTTTTAAGGTCAAAAAAATGGAAAGAAAAAAAGAAAAATAATAAGAATAAAATAAAAATTTCCAGTGGGGTGACAAGAAAAAAATGTAAGTTAGAATAAAAAAATACTTTAATTTCCCTGTTCTTGTATCTTCTGTAGTCTAGTACTTGACACAGTAGATAATGTGTTACTTAATGTGTGTCCAAAATAATTATATATATAAAAACACAGTGAAAAAATTGCTCCAATTTAAACTTCATGAAATTATGCATTGATCTAATACTGTCCAGGTCATATGTCAGGAACTTTCTGCTTCTAAATGATTTCATGACCTTCTGACAAGTTTTAGCATATATTATACTTAAAGAAAATTTCGGTCACAGTTTATCTAATAAACTGAGATAAAATTAATTTCCAATTTATAAACTAAGGTAAGATTATAGGTTCTTTTAAAAATGATGAACATATATATGGAAAATGAGGATTTCATTGATAATTATTTTTCTAATAATTAGCAGTAGCAATATTGAACACTGTGAGTAATTGTGCCTACCTCAATCCACAGTGTTCAATATTGGTAGTGCTAATTTTAATGAAGATAAGTAAGTGAAAATCTGCCCTTTTCATTAATATTTTCATCATATTCTTTAAAGAACATGTAATTTTATCTTTAGAATGTTATATAAAGAACATAATTATTCTAAGTTCCATTTATAGGGGAAAGGGAAAGGTGACAATTTAACTTATCCATGTTCATGCTAATATTAACTCATGATATTTGAATTTTAAACAAAGGTGGAGGTTTTAGGCTTAATTTTGGAAAAGATTTGAATATTATTCTTAGCTGTAGGATCTGTGAACTTTAGCGTATTTGCTATAGTCATGAATTCATGCTTTCAAGTATGGTTGTTGCTTTTTGTGTAAACTAAAATTGCATTGAACTCTTTGTGTGTTAGTTTGTTGCCTGTGGTGACCTGTCTTGCTGTGATACTGAAAGCTATGTCACTGATATTTCAAATGCCTAAGAGTCATCCATAGTGAGTTGGTTTCAGCAAAGCTAGCAGACATAGATTAAACAATGAAGAAGGAATCGGTTACCTAATTTGGGAGAACCTGAACCCTTTGCATACTTCAGAACATTGTAAGACACTGAAGGCCAAAACCCTGGTTTCAGAACATTGTCTTAGAAAGTGCTGCAGGATGGTCTCCACTACTCTGAAGACACTCAAAATGTGACAGAGGAGGAAGTCCTGTCTCAGAGGAGCGTTGACCTGATGACTTCAATGGGTAAAGCCTGGGAGAGCAGAATCTTGAGGATCTTCATATGCAGATGGGGTATGTGAGAAACAGCAGCAAAAATCAGATCAAAACTTGGAATGGGCAAAGTATAAATCTAGGAAAATTTGAAATGGTCAAAAATGAAATAGGGCACATAAAGATTGATCTCCTAGATATCAATGAGCTGAACTGGACAGACATTTACCATTTTGTATTAGAAAACCATAGGATTTAAAATCAAAATAAGACAATTGAAAACTGACATTACATTCATTGTCAAAAAGGACATTTCAAAATCAATCTTGAAATAAAGTTCAGTCTTGGATCACATTATATCGATCTACCTTCAAGAAAATCCAATCAATACAACCATTTTTCAAACTCATGCACCAATCATGAAAGTCAGTGATGAAAAAAATAGAAGAATTTAACCAATATCTTCAGTCTGAAATCAATCAAATAGGCAACCATGATATACTGATGATTATTTGTGATTAGACTGTAAAAGTTGGATACAAAAAGGTAGGAGGGACATTAGTTGGAAAATGTGGACTTCATAGTAGAAATTAATATGGAGATTTCATGTTAGAATATTTCATGACCAGCTACTTGTTTATAACAAATACCTTTTATCAACAACACAAAAGATGACTATATACATGAACTTCTACAGATAGAATTCACAGAAATAAAATTGACTACATCTCTGGGGAGTGACTGTAGACATATGACCATCAATTGCTCATATGTAATTTCAGGTTAAAGTTAAAGAAAATTGAAACAAATCCATAAGAGCTAAAATACAACCTTGAGTCTATACCACCTGAATTTCAAGAATATCTTAAGAACAGCTTTAACACATTGAACACTAATGAAAGAAGATCTGATGATTTGTGGGAGGACATCAAGATCATCATTCTTGAAGAAAGAAAAATGTAAAAAGACAGGAAAGAAAGAAAAGATCAGTGGGGATAGGAGAAGATTCTGAAACTTGCTTTTAAGTGTAGTGTAATTAAAACAGATGAAAGAAATGATGAAGTCAAAGAGCTGAATAGAAAATTTCAAAGAGCAGCTCCAGATGGCAAAGCCAAGAATTATAATGAAATGTGCAAAGACCCTGAAGTAGACAACCAAAAGTGGAGTACATATTCAGCATATATGAAATTGAAAGAGCTCAAGGATAAAATGTCAAACCTCATGTTGCAAACTTGAATGCAAACATATATGGCAATATATGGCAAAAGAATATGAAAGAAGGCAGAGCTACTGTGCCCCAAAGAACAAGTTGACATTCTTCTATGTCAGAAAGGTAGTATGTGAGCAAAAACCAATAGTGCTAAAGGAAGAAGTTGAAGCTGCACTAAAAGAATTAACCCAATTAAGTGTCTGGAGTCCCAAAGACTTGAAGAAAAATGAGTCGCCATTCAGCACAGAAGCAGCAAAGCCCACATGGAAGAAGCACACCAGCCTATGTGATCAAGAGGGGCCGAAGGGAGCAGGTATGGAGCATCAAAGAACAAGAATCACATTATTACCAATGAGGGGGAGAGCAGAGTGGGGACCTAAGGCCCACTGGTGAGTAATTGGTCACCCCCTTACAGGGGAGTCACGGGCAGGAGATAGACTAGTGTACCAAGGTAGTGATTAGGTGTATAACTTTCCTCTAGTTTCTGAAGCCTTCCTCCCCTCAACCATCATAGTCTCAACTCTATCTTATAAATCCAGATGGACTGGAGAAGGAAGAGAGGGAATTTGGAGATATGGGGAACCCAGGACAGATGAGCCCCTTGGACCCAGTGGTGTGATTGGAACTACTGGATGGGTGGAGAGAAGGTGGGGTAGAGAAATGGAACCAATTGCAAGGATCTACACATAACCTATTTGGAGGACAGACACCAAATGAGAGGGTTGGGGGAGAGGTCAGGCAGTGTAAGATATGGCAGAACAATAATAATTTAGAAAGTAGTGAAGGTTGGTGGGGAAGGGAAAGAAGGAGGAAAGGGGAAAGGATGAGAAACTGAAATCAAGCGACCAAGTGGAAAAGCAGATATTTGAAGAATGATAACAGCAGCAGACATGCGAAGGTGCTTGGCACAGTATATTTATTTATGTATTGTGAAAAACAATGTACGAGTCCCCAATAAAATGACTTTTAATTTAAAATTTAAGATGTAATAAACTATAATTACAACACTAAAAAAAAGAAAGACATATCCCAAAACAAGGCTTCAGGAATTGACAGAATACCAATCAAGTGCTTCAACTACCTGATTAAGTACGGGAAACACTCATTCATTTATTCCAGAAAATTTGATAGACTCTCCTAGATTAGTCCTGCACACAATAATAGTTGAATTTTGAATTACAAAATACATAGCATAATTAGAACTTACAAACATATTGTTGGTCCTTTTTGACTTCACAAGAGAGGAGAATCACTACTACTATTTCAGCTGTTCACTTTTTATGAAGCTGAGGCTAGACATTTTAACATCCCCCAAACTTGCTTACTGATTCTGAAACCAATCTTGTTTTTTTTCCACAGCACTATCTATTTATTTCCCTGCTGGGCTATTGTGTTAGTCTGAATAGAGAAAAAAAAATCCATAGAAACTCATATGTGTCTAAGAGGGAGTTTTATATAAAGGGTAATTGTATATTAAGAAAGCATCCCAATGCAGTCCAAGACCATAAGTCTGATATTAGCCCATATGTCTGATACCAATATATAAAGTCCTCTTCAGACTCATGAAACATGCAATGATGCTGAATGCATGATGATCACAGGTCAGTAGATAGAAAACTTTTGGGCCCAGTGACATTGTAAGCATTTCAGTGCTGACAGGGCTCTCTATGTGCCTTCTCTGCCTCCAGGGGTCTGGCTGCAACAGGTAAGGTCCATGGGGCTTCTCCAGCTCTGGACACTAGAATAGTTCCATGTGTCTGGTCATCTACAATCTCTCCCAGGAACTGAGCCAAGAGAGAGTTTCTCATCAATGAGGATGTCTCACAGGGACTGAGCAGAGGGAGACTGTCTCCAGCATCCAAGGAAGAAAAATATAGCAGTTCCCAGAATTATCAGGAGAAGGCCATGCCCACATAGAAGGTTCATTGGCTATCTCTGGATTGACAGGTTGACTCGACCCCTACATTCTTAACTCTCAAATTGACACCAGATTATGTGACTACCACAACTATATAAATCAATACAGCACCCAATGGGAAAACACAAAATGCTTACAATCCTGATCTTTTTTAGAGGGTTAACAGTTTATCATTCATGATCAGAAATGTTAATGATAATGCAACTGATGAGAGCACCATAGAATTTCCTTGAAAGATGCTAAACTACGAAAAGCAACACAAGAAATCCCATTTATAGGAAGCAATATAAAGGATACTTAGGCCAGATTCAAAAATGAGGCCCTCCCACGGGGGGTCTAGAAACTGAGCCACTCGCAAGGAGAGACTAGAAACTGCCACCAGAAGGTCGGAAGATTCACCCCTGAAAATCTGGAAGACCCTGATAAGGATGTCAAGGAACCAGCGAAACTGCCTACTCAAACCCAGGTAAAGACACTGACATTTCAGGGAGCTAGGAACCAGCTCTCTCCAAGTCTCCTGGGGGTAAGGGAGAAGGCAATGCTTATTGGGATGATGATGCTGGAATTATGATGGGTGTAGGGTGCTGCCCTCATATTCTTATATTTGCCATGGTATTTCTTTACTTAGTACTTTGAGTTAATTTTAAGATTACTCTATTTTTTGATGTGTGTTTGCAGTGAATAAACTGAGCATTTGAAAATGTCAAAGAGCATTAAGCACTTATTGATCGCGTCACTCATGACAGCAGCAATGCTGCTGTTGCTGGTGCCACTGAATCTATCCCACCCACAGCGACTGTACACGTGACAGAAAGAAACGGTGCTCGGTCCTTTGCCACACTCACAATGGCTGCTGTGCTTGGCCCATCATTGTAGCCACTGTGCCAATCCATCCTGTTGAGTTTCTTTGGTCAGAGCAGCCTCTTCTCTGCTGCTTCCACAAGCAGATCTCTTTCCGACCTCTGTATGCCTGGATGCTTTCTTGCTCGAGCAATACTGCAAAACCTCCTTTTCACTGTTTGCTATATGTGGCAGTTACAGAGTTTCATGTCAACCTGATACACAAAGTGTAGGGGTGGTGTGCCAGACAGGGTTCTCTAGAGAAATAAAATCAGGACACTGGTAATTCTCTTTATATATTTCTATGGATAGGTGGAGAGTGAATCTCTGTTGGGTTAATTTTCCAACCTCTTGTATGCAGATGCTGTCCTAATGAATCTAAAGTCTTTGATACATCCTCCTTAGTGGGTCCAATCAGCCTAATGTCATCAATATAATGGACTAGTGTGACATTTTGTGGAATAAAGTGGCGATCAAGGTCCCTTTGGACAAAATTATGGCACAGGGAAGAAGAGTTGATGTACCTCTGGGGGAGAGTTGTGAAAGTGTACTGTTGCCCCTGCCAGCTGAAGGCAAAATGCTTCTGGTGATTCTTTGAGATTGGTATTGAGAAGAAGTTATTGACAAGATCAAGAGCTGCATAGCAAATACTAGGAGAAGTATTAATTTGCTCAAACAATGAGATCACATCTGGAACTACAGCTGCAATTGGAGTCACAATCTGGTTAAACTTACGATAATCCACTGTCATTCTCCAGGATCCATCTGTCTTCTTCACAGGTCAAATGGGTGAGGTAAATAGGGATATGGTAGGAATCACCACCCCTGCATCTTTCAATCTTTGAGGGTAGCACTGATCTCTGCAATCCCTCCAGGAATGCGGTATTACTTTTGGTTATTATTGCTTATTACTATTTTCCTAGGTAATGGCAATTCTAATGGTGTACATTAGGCCTTTCCCACTGTGATAACCCTTATTCCACATTTCAGGGATCCAATGTAGGGGTTCTGCCAGCTACTATGTATGTCTATTCCAATGATGCATTCTGGAACAGGGGAAAAAACAACAGGATGGATTTGGGGACCTACCGGACCCACAGTGGGGCATACCTCAGCTAAAACTCCATTAGTAACTTGACCTCCATAAGGCCGCACTCTGACTGGCAGGCCTTCGACACACTTAGGGTTTCCTGCAATTAGTGTCGGTTCAGAGGCAGTGTCCAGTAATCCCTGAAAAGTTTGATTATTTCCTTTGCTCCAATGAATAGTCACTCTTGTGAAATGCCGCAGGTCCCTTTGGGGAAGGCTAGAAGAAAGACTAAAAGCATAAACCTTCTGTGATGTAGCAGAGTCCTCCTTCCAAGGGACCCGGCCTTCCCCTCATTCAAGGGGTTGCAAGTCTGTAAACTGGCTCAGGTCTGGAAAATGGTTGAGTGATCGTGACTGCCTGTGTTAGTCTGGGTAGACTAGAGGAACAAATTTCATAGACATGCATATAGATATAGGAAAAAGGTTTATATACAAGAGGAACAGGACATTGAGGCCAGTTCAGTTCAAAGTCATAAGTCCGATATTAACCCATATGCCCGAAATCCGTCTATAAAATCTTCTTCCGACTCACAAAGTCACAGATCAGTGGGTACAGAATCTCGGCACTGGCAGGGGTCTCCACATGGCTCTTTGCTTCCAGGGCTCAGGGTCCATCAACAGCAGAAGCAACTCATCGCTGGCAGCGGTCTCCATGTGGCTGCCCCAGTTTCAGAAGTCTGACTCCATCAGGGCAAAGCTGTGTGGTCTCTCTGCCGGCTTCTCCAGCTTCGCGGATGATGCCATCTTGTCTTATCTGTGGTTCATCATCTCTGAGACTAACTCCCAACAACTGGGGAGATAGCCTCATCTTCACAAAGGAAATATCGCGAGATTTTCCAGACATATCAGGAGAAAGCCATGCCCATACAGAGGTCTCATTGGCAACTCAATGGCTGTCTCCAGATTAACAGGCTAGACTCCACCCCTACATCTCAATTATGAAATTAACATAAGCACATAACTGCCACACTCCCTATCCCGCTGCTTATCACCTAATCCAGCATTCTTCTGCCTGTATAGGTCATGTAAATATTTAGTAGGTTTCCCATGTATTGCACTCCTAGGGACACCATGACTAAGTAGCCAATGCCATAAGTCCACATGAGACAGGTTGCTTTGATACTATGAAATCTTTGTTGTCTATTATAACCACACCCGCCCTGTCTCTGTTGATTCACTGCTGACACTTGCTCTCTATCACCACAGAATCCAATCAGCCCCATTGTGGGCAAATGTCGGAGTTCACTTAGGGCAGTTTCCACAGTTAATCCTGGTGCATACAAAATAGCAAGTACACGTCTTCAGAGATGCTGGAGCCCACCTCACAAACTTGTTCCTTATGGTTGTGGTGAAGGATATGTCCTCAGGACACCCCCTTTGGGGATCTATGGGAGTATCCAGATAGATCCATTCCACCATGCCAATTCCCTTAAGCTTTTGAATGCCTTTTTCTATAGTGTACCAAGGCAGGTCAGGCACCTCAAGTTGGCCATCTGGCAGCCCATGCCTCAGTGAACCAACCAAATTAGGAGCTGGATCCTCTCTTAGCCTCTCTCGCTGAGACATCAAAAGAAGAGTCTGTGCTTAGTGGTCCCATATCCAGAAACTCAGACGGGTCTGATATTACATTTCTTGCACCAGTATTCTATACCCTCAGGAACCATTCCCAGGGATATTCCCCAGGCTTCTGCTTATACATATTTGAAAGCTCGAGCAGTTCTTTGTGAACATAGCGTGCTTCTTCTTGAGTAATCACCTCGACCTCACCCTTAGGAGTTTTCCTTGCCTTAACTTTAGTTACAGGTCTAGCAGAAACTATCAATGGTGAGGGTGTTTCCTGGGTGATCTTAGCACTATTTTGTAAGGCATCTCCCTCAGGCAATGGTAGAGATGCAGCTTCACCTGGCGCTTTATCTGGAGTAGTTTGGTTAATCTGCCCAGGTGTGGGTTGTTTTGTTGATAGTGGATTACTATCTTCAGCTGGGAGGGGTGGTTCTATTGACTGGGCTGGTTCAATTGTTTCTAGAGACAGCACAAAATCCTCTTCTTCTGGATTATTAGCCCATATATTCCCATCCCATGTTTCAGGGACCCATTTTTTTTTCCTATCAATGCCCTCACTTTGGCTTGGGACACTCTTCTAGATCTGCCATTCAGCTGACGTTTTAATTCAGTCACTCACATAATGACTTTGGACCTGGTTCTCAGCAATGTTGGCTCTTTTACTACAGACAAGAAGGCTCTCCTTCGGTAGCACAGGCAGAAGTCTTCAAGTCCGTAAGTTGGCACTTGAGGCATGCTTCGGAGGCCCTGAGGCAATCCCTCTCCTTAATCACAGAGTGCATTGTAAGGAGACCAGTCAACCAGCCTCCCTATACTTGGCATCTTGACAAAACTGCTGGAAAATATCAAACATACAATCTCCCAGAGCCTCTCCTTTAACCAGCACCCCATCAATTGGTGTGCCTACTTTAGGTATTAGCTTTGCTATTTCACACCATGGACTAGTAGGAGCGGCAAAATTACCCATGACTTTAGATAAAGCATTATAATCACCAGTGCTCTTAATACTAATCAGATTGGAAAAGCAATAAAAACCTATATATTTATGATTTTATTTCTCTAGAAGAACTCCTGGTACCAGTTATGTCAGAAAGGCTTCTCCAGAGAAATAAAACCAGGACATTAGTAATTCTCTTTATTTACTTATATAGATAGAAGGCTATATATATATATATATATATAATATATATATTATAAGGAATAAACAGTTAGCTAATCTATAAAACAGTACAAATGGCTTGGTGCAACTCACTTGTATGAGACAGCTACTAGACTGGCAGGCCTTGGAGTCTTGAGGGCTGCTGAGTAGTCCTCTGTAGAGCAATTCAGGCTATCTGGCTACAAGCAGCAAACAGCAAAGCAGGTCACCAACAGTCAGCAAAGCAGGTCACCAACAGTCAGCCAGATGGCAGAGTTCAACAGTTTCCAGTTCAAGAGATGTATATTTCAGGAGTGTGGTGAAGCAGGACTTGAAGGAACTTCAACTCACAGTTACACTGTCCACAATTAGGTTCCCCATGGGTAGCGTTGCTTGGAGGCCGAGGCACTGGACGAACAAGGCAGCTTGCTTTGGATCCGAAGATCTAAAAAACAAGAGAACCGGGGCAGGGCTGAGCCCTTCCTATCTCTGTGCTTCAAATCATCCCATGTGTTCATTGGCCGTGCCTTCACAGCAGACCTACCCATCACAGGTGGCATTTCCCTGTCAATTAGATTGCAGCTTGATGATCTCATTTGGAGGCCCAACTGAGATAAACAGCTTACTGGATTCCAGTCCCGGGTTTGCTCTGATTTACCTTCGTATTGACAAGCCATGCTGAGCCATGCTGAATGCACCTTGATATGTATTCACTGCACTTAGCCCTATAATACATTGCCCCCACAGCCCTGTGATCTTCTTGCAGTCTCCAGGATGATAAAATTGACCAGTCCCCAAATTGGCATTCCAATATTTTAATAATCATAATTAGCCCTATTAAAAATCAGTACAACTGAATTATATAATCCAATCAACGCCTTTGTCTGCTTTCTTTTACTCATATCCATCAGGAGAAGTCATTTGGTAGAATGAGTAGAAGAGCAATATCAAGTAATACATTTATACTAGAGATCCTCATTAGAAACGTAATCTCCAGAATTACCCAGTTTAAATGTTTCAAAAGTTTATCCCTTCCACTTATTTGAAGTTAAAGCTTGTTCTTTAGGCTCTCGATTACAATTTAATGATCAATGTAGCAAATTACTAATGGGCATAAATTCACAAGCCACAGATTGAATACAAAAGTGATTTTCCAAGTTTTCTTGAAATGAGGCTGCGTGTAGCAGTATAAAAGGCAATCAGAAAAAAATAAAAGCAATTGGACAACCAAATTGCCGTTGGTTTATCAAAATATATGAAAAAATACAATAAAAACAAAGGAAGGTTATAATTTTGTTATGGAAAGACACTAACATTAGAAACGGCATAGTCGGTAGTGGTCTGGGTTTGGATGTGGCTATATTTATGGTATATTTTTGAGTCAGAGAGTTTATCAATTGAGATGAATTCAGAAATATAGAGAAACCAGACTTGGGTCATTTTATTATAAAAAACGAACAAACAATACTAATAGCACTTAAAATACTGAAAAGTACTGAAATACACTTCAGTAAAATTGAATAAGGTAACAATGATGCATTGTTATACACTGCATTGTTCAGACTCCTGATGACAGAAGAGCTTTTGGATACAAAGACCAGAGGTGCACATCTATTGTCCTTAACACTCTAATGAAAGTCATTCAAGTGACCTAATTAAAATTAATTTTTATTTTAGCATCCCCAATTAAGTCCATATGTTTTCTATGATTTCTTGGTTCCTGTTGTTATTAGGAGCCCATGTGTGGTTGTGGGTTAAGAATTGATCTATTAACCACAAGATTAACCCAAAGGTTGCTGACTCAAAGATGATCAGTGGGGGAAAGACAAGTCTCTCTGCTTCTTTAAAGATTCATCGGTTTGGAAACACTAAAGGGAAGTTGTATCTTTATTAATGGAACTGACTGTCACGGTGGGTTGATGATTTAGTTGGTGTGTTCAAGTACGTTTCCACTCAGAGAGAGACTATGCACAACAGAACTAAAAACTGCCTGTCTGCAACATCTTCACATTGTTTTCTGTGTTTGAGCCCATTGTTTCAACCATCATAGCAATACAACTTACTGAGATTTTTCCATTTTTCAGTTGACCTTTTACCATACATGATATCCTTTCCAGCATGACAGATAATTCATGTTAACATGTTCAAGTTACATGAGACAAAATCGTATTATTGGTATCTTTAAGCAGCTTTTCACTGTACTTCTTCCAATAATGATTTTTTCATTTTCCAGGTGTTCCAACGTATATCGAATACTTTTATTCAACACCACAGTTCAAGTCTATCTCATTTAATCTTCCTTATTCATTTTCCAGCTTTCACATGCAGATGAAGTCATCGAAAAAGCCATGGTTGAGTCAAGTGCATATAGTCTTCAAAGCGGTATAATATCTCTCTTAAATGTTAAAGTTATTTATAGATTAGCCCAATGGAGTGTTGTTTTTATTTATCGATTGGTGCTTTTATTGGGTGTTGATTATGAATCCATGTAAAATGAAATAATTTCCTTGACAGCTTTAAGGCACAAATCATCTGCTTACGATATTTCTTGTAGGTATAGTTTTGGAGATTTTGTTTGATGTGTAATCCATATTGAAGATTACATGATGAGCATTTGATCCTCATCAGAAAGTGCGTCAGGTCTACTTAGCTTTCAGCTGGCAAGATTATGTCATCAAAAGTTGTTAATGAGTTTTCTTCAAACTTTGTCATTGTTTTCTTCCCGGAATCCATTTTTTGGGTTATTTGCTCAGGAAACAAATTGAAACGTCTGGTGAATGCATCCAACCCCGACGCACATCTTTCTTGAGTCTAAACTGTATTCTATTATTCTTTTGATATGCGTGTCTATTGTTCCATCTTTTTGTTCCATGAGAACATTCTAAGTGTTCTGGAATTTTCATTTGTTCACAGTATTGACCATAAGTTGTTATGATTCTCACAATCAAATTCTTTGCAAGAAATAAGGTACAAGCAAACATCTTTTTTATTATTCTGTGCTCTCAGCCAAAATTCATCTCATATCAATCATAATAACTTTGGTTCCAAGTCCTCTTCTAAATAAAAGTTGAATTTCTGGCTACTCCACAAGTATATCTTGCTTCAAGCATTTTACGTATTTTTTGAATGAACTTGTTTGTTGCTGAGTGCTCCAACCATTCCTGAATTATTTTCAGAAGAAGTTTCATGAAGTTCTGAAATGGTTGAACATATGGTTTCTCTTGAAGGAGTTTAGTTGAAACTCAAGTTTTGAATGTTTACTTTAGTTCTTTCAGTTTTATAATGTTTAATGTGCTCTTCTTGTGTTTTTCTCACTAAGCCTTTGCACATTTCATTATAATAATTTACTTTGTCTTCTCTAGCCATCCTTGGAATATTTCAGTTAAGTGCTGTCACTTCATCATTTTTTTTTCTTTGCACGGTAGCTTCACTATGTTCTCCGGCATATTTTGAAGTGTCTTCTAGCACTTATTTTGTAACTTTCCTTCTTTATTGTTTTTAAATAACATTTTGACTTCTCCATGTCTAATATCTTTGATGTCACTCTAAGCTTGTGTCATTTTTGATCAGTGCTGTGCAATGTGTTAAGTTTATCCCTGAAATGGCCTTTAAATTCAGGTCTCTAAACATTGGCAATTGTATCTTGTCTCTCCTGTACTTGTGTGAATTTTCTCCAGCTTCTACTTGGACGTGCATAGGAAAAACCGATTGTTAGCAGTTTGTCTGGTCTTGTTTTACTGATGAGTCTGAGCTTCTCCATTTTCTTGTTTCATGGAAGTACTTTATTTGAGTCCTAGAGATTCACATATTCCATTCACATAATCCTTTCCTGTACCAGGCGACTAGGATCCCTCCATTGTATTGAATTAAAGGAGTTTTTAGTGAGTACATCATTAATCGTGAAAAGTTATATCATGTCATCTTAGCATCATTTCTATCACTAAAGCAGTATTTTCCAACTGCTAATCTCCAACTTTGTTTCTAACTTTTCAATTGTGATCATCAATAATTATCAATGGATGTTGACTGTATGTTTGACCAATTTAAGACTGCCAAAGATGTAGCAAAAAATCACAACTCATATGTCTCCACCATCTGCCTTTAAAACATAAATGTTACCCTTCTTTCATCAGTGTTAAATTTGTAAAAAGAATATATCAATATTATTGCATCGATTTTCTCACTTCTCATTATTAACTAATGTCCTCTACATTTAATTAAACACATCTAAATAAAATTCAATTTTTCTGTGATGCAAAAGCATTCTTTCTGCTTTATTTTTTATTGGTGTAAACGCCCTAACAAAATGAAACAACTCAATGCAGATATTTTCACTTGAACATTCCAATTCTTAAATCTCGATGTTGAGATCTTTACGGAGTGAACTGTGGAAAATTTTCAAAGACTTTAAGATGACTGCTTCTTCTGCTGCAGCATGTCAAGAAGGTAACATTACCTAGTGTCCCATCCATTTCCATTCTCATTCACCTGTCCTTCCTTAGGTTGTGCCCCTTTGTCTTTGGTCTCACACCATCTCAGCATATGGATTGATCAGTTCCTCACAAGTTAGAGTGGAGAGAATAGGGCCACAGGGGCATCAGAACACCAAGGATGACCATGGTTCTTTATCAGAAATCTTGTCAGGCTTGTTAGCTCACATTCAATTTTCCAAAGCAACCACTTGCAAAGGCATTCTAGGATGATGCTTGCTTGGGTGGAATCAGTACACTGGCCAACACACACATTTTGGTGTCTCAACTCTTAGACTTGTTTCTGGGTTTATTTGATCCCCTGGTTCCAAAAATGGAACCAATTGCCCCCTATCAACAGCAGTTTCTGAGATCACAAAAACATGCCATACACCACTCTTCACACTGCTGCCTATAAAGAATCAGAGAAATTTTTTGTGGTGTTTAAGTTAATGTATTTTATACTTGCAGGAAAAATTCAGATTAAAGTGCACTAAAGTGAGATCTATCAATTTCATATCAAAAGTATGGATTTCTGACAAAAACTCTCAGTACTAGATATAAGAACATTTAAGCAGTTCCTTTTGTTAAGAATTCTGAGTGCAGGATCTGCCAGGAAATCCCATAGAAGGTTCCAAGGGAACTCTGCTTTCTCCCATGCTTCCTACTTTCCTTGGTATCTGCCTTCTATTGTTTATGTGTCTTCATGAAATCATTTATCCTGCTCTTTCCTTAAATCACCAAGGTTTTCTATAAAGCTATGAAGTGGCTATGCAGACAATGGACTTTAACATTCTTGTTACAGGCTACCTTGTTGAAATGAAATTGCTTATCCTTACTGATTTTGTGTAGTTGATTGCATTCTTGTTACCAGGTAACCTTTCCTCACAACAGGAACAAATAAAGTTCAGAACATAACTTGATTTTACTTATTGATTCTAGGAAATGTGGGTCATTTCTAAATTGTCTGATCTGTGGACCATTGAAAAACCCGTTAGCTTTTCCATGGTAAGATCAGGGAAGTATGTGCTATGTATTCAATGGATGAATGATCTTTATTCAAAACCTTGACAAATTGTTTCATCATGACTAGTTTTACATATCACTAAGACACTATGAGTCTGTCTAATGCTATCAAAAGTTTACTTATTACATTTTTTCTTCCAACCACCATATATTCTCTCCAAACCAATCTTTTTTTTTTTTTTTGCCTCGTGTTCATGTTTGGCTCTCATACTGAAATCATAAAAATCACATATCACCCATTGATATTCTTGCATTAATTTTCCAAGATGAAGCGATAGCTTTAAACTCTTCTTTCATCCTGATGGAGGAACTGCTTGGACAAGAACCATTTCAAATTACATTTTGAACTACTGATGAAAAGCTGTCATCCACTTGGTTTATATTCTGAATGCCCGCTTTTCTTCAGGTTTCTGATATAATTAAGGAATACTAAGTTGCTGCTTTGGGGAAAGATTAGAAGCAAATTCTTTTCTCTTTCCATAAAACATGATTTTTTTGTTCCAGACTGAAATACATTCTTTTCCATAAGTCTGGGGGAAAGCAAGCCACAAGATTCCTGGGAAAGTTTTAAGTCTCTGATCAGATCATTCAAAATGTTTGCTCTGTGAAGTTGTTTGAAAATTCCTGCAACCACCTCCAATTCCTTTACCTTGTGCAATCTCAGACATGCAAGACTCATCCTCTGAGAGCTGTGGAAAGAAGTACAAGATCTGAGTGCCAAACAGTGTGCATTGTAGGCAATGGAATAGTGGTTATACACTGGGCCCTAATGGCAAGATGGTCAGTTCAAAGCCATCAGCTACTCAGAGAGGGAAAAAGCAAGACTTTCTACTCCCCATGGTAAAGTGACCAGATTTTAACATTGGTAACCTGGGATGCCATTGCCCTGGCGGGGTGGGGGTGAAGGGTGGGTGGGGGGTATATTCCCATCCCGTTGTCCCGCTGTTCCCTAGCTTGTCATGCATTCTATCCAAAAATCAGGACTTTTTAAAAATGCTGCGGGATGCAGGGAAAGTTGTTTGAAATCGGGCCTGTCCCACAAAAGGCTGGATGTCTGGTCACTTTACAAAGAGTCACTGTCTTGAAAGCTGACGGGATTAGCCTTACCCTGCCCTATAGCGTCAACTGCGAGTCAACAGGGACTCAATGCAGTTAGTTTGGTTTTGGAGTTCACAGCCCATTAAACATGTTAAATAATTCTTTCTGTGGAGCTATGATTGGTGCTCTAGCCTATTAAATCTATCCGGGCCAAAATTTATAGTGGTTTCGCAAGCATTACCTAATCACCCTGCAGTTTATGTTGTAATATGAGCAGCATATCAGGGGTACAGAGTATTTCCTTAGCTCGTGGGTGACATCTCTTGTGGATGGATATTCTGGCAAAGCTTTTCTCTCTTTCTGTCCTTATCCTGCGTTTATTTTGGTAACTTCTGACAACTTGTTCTTACAACATAAAAAGGCATTCTGCCTATTCTTCCATCTGTACAGTTGGGTTTTTCCAGTCCCTGCACCTATGATGCCAGTCAGGAGGAACCTGGCACGTGGTGCTTGCAGACATCGCTTTCCTAAACTACCTCTCTCTATACGGACTTATCTACCCAGTCCACTGGTATTGCTCAGTAAAGCACCCAAAGTGTTAGACTAGAGCTTAGTTCTCTGACAATACCCCTACATCATCTTTGTCTTTGATTCATAGCATCTCATGTGGCATTTTGTAAACAGAGTGGATTTAATAGAAGAGTATCTAGTGCAATAGTTGCCTTAATAAATTAGAAACATATATATATATATATATACACACATAATGTGACTTTGTAATAAAATTATTTTAATGAATGGTTTTAAACTTACCGTACATGAATTTAATATTTGAGTGACTATAATCTGACATTCACTAATGAGTGAAGAAAATACAACTGTCTATTAAACATTAAGAAAGAAATCTTGAGGGCTGAGCCCCGGTGGCATAGTGGTTGTGCGCGGCACTGTGGCCCAATGGGACGGAGGTTCAATTCCAGCAGTGGGGCTGGGCCGCCTACTCCCACCGCCGGAGAGCAGTGATGGCCTCCACCCCCCCCACCCCCGCCAAAAAAAAAAAAAAGAAAGAAATCTTGATATTGCAACAAAATAACTTACTTTAGTTTACATAACACATTTTATATTCAGAATCACTGATGTATATGAGATTGGCTTAATTACCTGAAACAACTTGGAATTTATTTCTATATTTGGGATGCCATGTTTAATTACTTGTGGGTGCTTGGATTTATCCTCAGAATGCACTTTCACATTTAAAATTTGGTTCTTGTCCAATGTGTCTCTTGATTTATTTGCATTTATTTGCTTTGTTTTTCAATAGTTTTATTGATATAAAACGCACATAGCATGTGCCGCCATAGCTAAGTACATATTAAAGAGTTGCAAACACATCATTGCAAACAGATCTAGAGCTCCCTGCTCCTCCTCATATTCATTATTTGCTTCCCTATCCCCCGTGCCATTTCCCCAATTCCCCAAACAATGGTTTTCCACAAGAAGTAGCTACACTCTCAGAACTTTCAGCAGCAACATGAGAGATTTAAGCAATGACTACATAATAATTCTGTATTATTATTTATGAGAAAAATATCTCATGAAAATGTTTGCCACATGTTCATTTAAAGGAACTAATCACCAGCAAATGAAATTTTCATACTGATTTCAAACCCTTCATGAAAGCCAGTATTTAAAAAAAAATCTATTAATCACCTAATACCATCATTAACAAAAATTATTCAATGTTCTCCTGCCCAGCATGCCAACATTAATAATAATTTCAAACAAGAAAGGAGGTTTGCAACAATTTTCTCTGGGAATTTGACAACAAGTTTCTCCATCATTATCCAAGCCATATGGAAGAGACCCTATGGTGGCAATTTGACTTTCCCAGTTACCAAAAATTTCAAACTACATAATTATAGATTGATATTTTAAATTTAACATTTGTTCCTTTCATACCAAGGGCCATCATATTTCCCAACACTAAATGTTCAGTTGTCATGTTCCTATGGAGTGATAAATTTTAAAGCAGAATTTTAAAATTTCAAAATCATCAAAGGAACACTGTTTTAGTGTTATTAAATCAGATATTTAAATTATTCATTTGGTGGATTGATTCATATGTGAAGAAAGGCAGTCTAATCCCTCGAATCTATTTATGCTTCTAAAATTGTGTTAAATAACATTGAAAGAACCTTCCAGAATAGTGAATAGATCTAACTTAGAAGTACAAATTACTCCTCAGAAGTGAGGATGGCGGACTTCCTCTTAGGCACTTTGGATATGCCATAAGGACACCGGTCCTTGAAAAAGGATTTTGTGTGTTGCACATAGAAGATCCACAAAAAAGAGGAAGCTGCTGAACACGACAGATTGACTCAGTAGATGCAGCAATGGACTCAGACGTGGTAACAATGGTGAAGCCCATTTGGAACCCTGGGGTAGAGCATTCTGTTGCGCATGGTGTCACCTGCGATTTGGAATTGACTTTGTGTCACCTAATAGAACAAAAACAGGGTAGGAGATCATTTTGCTTGCTGGATAAGTGCCATGGTAGTGAGAGATAAGAAACACTGGGAAACTTAAATACTCTGGGAATTGTTATAAACTCGTAAACTCTAGAAATAGGTTTTTTTTTTCATTTTCCTTCTGTACTTTTGTTTTCTATGTGAACAGTGGCAACTTATAAGGATTCTGGCTGTTACTCTTCCACAGGAATTATTTGTTTTCTTTCTTAGAATGTCTCCACCTTGATTTCCATGATATTTTTCTCAACTGTGAAGGAAGCATAATACTGGATACTTACCCTCAGAAAGGGAACACAGAAGAATTAGGTGCTATAGCAAAATGTGGTAAAGAATAGATAGTGTTGGCTATATGATAAAATTGCATCTGGGTTATTAAAGGCTTGTCTCCAAAGAAGCAACCATCTAAGTGACCTCTAACCATAACTGAAAGATGGGAAGAAACGGTTTAGTAAACAGAGTGCATTGGGAGGTGAGTATAGAAGATCAAAGAGATAAGCCTGGCTAGATCAGTAGATCTAGTAGATCTTTCAGTAGATTCCCCCTCCCCCCGAAGCACAATGTAAGTGATCTGGGTTTCTGTACTTGTGGTTTATTTTTGTTTGTTCATACTAAGGTTTATCTCAGAGGTGTTATGCCATTGGGGACCATTCTGTTAAAGTTGTGTTATATGTGTTTTCTGATTTGGAGCATATGAAACTCAGGATTGCTAAACTAATATGGGCAAGTAAAATCATGTTTGGTTTTCCCTGGTTTTTATTTATTTGTTTGTTTGTTTGTTTGTTTGTGGGAAAGGTGTGGTGACAGTGAGGAGTGGGGTGGGTAGAAGGGAAATAATGTCAAGAGGTCCTGGAAGAAAAATAATGTTTAGAAAATGATTTCAGTAGTCATTGTACAATACTATTTGATGTGATTGCTCTATAGAATAACATGATACGTGTATTAACTTCAATCAATAATAAATTATTTTAGAGTAAAAAAACCACAAACAAAAGCAGTGTATAGGAAATTCAAAGATAAATTTCTTTCTGAAAATAAGTTTTTTGTGAAAGAGTTGAGAATTTCTGAGATTATAGTGATAAACTCTAAGCAATCAGAATTTACATACAGAGTATTATAGTTTTGTTGGTTTAATATAAAAATATTATTCAGTGCCTAACCTCTTTTGAAGTTTTCACAATAGTGATCAAAGTTATCAATAGCTTTATTCTGGGGAAAATCATATCATTTTACTCGTTTTGCACAATTTGTCTATTTCTCATTATGTATCCATTATAACAGCAGTACATTATCCTAGTCTCTCACTTCAAGATCCCTATAGCTAGCAAACATATTCATTTGCTAAAGTGAACTCTCTGACAATTTAAATACCTATGCTTTTATAGGCCAATTAAATTTGTCTTGGAACACTGATCATTAATGAACATCATGTGATAATCTGATGTGTAGATAAAACTGTCAAAATAGGTTTCAGATAAATTGGGTGACTTCATATTAACATATAGTTACTTTGGAAATGTATGAAAGGTTTTGAACTTAACTATTTCATTTCCACACTTACTATTGATTCCCTTCTCTTGTCAAGTGGTTTAACATAGTTCTCAAACTTTCATCACATTTTAGAAAGTAAACATCATTGTGATCTTAAAGAAGATTTGTATTTTGCACATAATGCAAACTCAATTTGTTTCAAAATCAATAATCTTCCATTCTGACTTTGTAAGCAGAAAAAATAGGTTCTTTTCTATATATCCATAGCATACCCTTCCTGAATGAGTGCCAACAACTCAATTTAATTTGTAGGGAGTGCCTTATACTATATTTCACCAAATATGTGACTTTACTATCTTCAACTCCCCATATCACTCCTTACTTACTGTAACTCATTTGATCTTTCCAAACCATCTCTCTTCTTCAATTTTCATCTTGCTCTGCCAGATCGGGTCATGATTACTTTTTCCTTGGGGTACAGAAAAGAAACCATCTCCTCACCATTATCTCCATGTTCAGTATCACCCCATCCAATTACTTCCGTAAAATGTTATCAGTATTATCATTATCATTCTCTTACTCAAACTATCCAAACTACTCTCTTTGCCTTTCAGATGAGTCCAAACACCTTATCTCTATCTAAAACATTTTAGATGTTTCTGGTGTTTGGAAATCTAGCCTATCTCTTATGTCAGGCCCCCTACATCCTCTAATCATGAATCCCAATTTATTTTTTGAATTATCTTGACCATCAGTTTCTCTGTCACTCTCTCATAAGCACAAGGAAATTAACTGGGAAATAGCCATCTCATCATATATTTTGAAAATTGAGTACACATTTAGGGGACATGGATTTAGCATTACTATAGATGATTTTGAATGTCCTTATGCTTATCTAAAGGAGAACTATAAAGGCCATAAAGCACTTATATACACAGACCATTGATAAAGCTTGCAAGGTGTGTATGTGTTTGAGGAAGAGGGACTAGAGAGAAGGTAGTAGACATTGAAGAGTGGGCATGCTATTGAGAACAAAGGTGACAGTACACATGCCTACTTAGTGTATCACTTAGTAACTCTAGGATTCCCTCAATATATTCACTGTCAAATGCACAATGACTATCAACTACCCCATTCAGAAATATTAAAAATAAATTTAAACTTAAGCTAAATATACTTTCCTTCTGTGTTTTATTTCCCTTCTCAATAAATTACAGAATAAAATATTGCCTTATTTTCATGTTTCGAAAGGTAATCTGGGCTTTTTAATAGGACACAATAACCTATGTTAAGCCCTGGACATTGATACCTGTATTGCTAGTATCCCAATTTATAAATGACTGTTCTAAAACAGTCACACAATAGAACTAAATAAATGTCACACCATAATTTATATGATTGAAACAAGCATTCCTATTTATTAGCCTGTATTGCTGATCAAAGCACAAAACATATGTGGAGTTCAAATTTTTTCTACAAGCTACATGACTGTAATTGTCCAACTGGTTTGTTCTGGTATTCCTAAATTCCTCTTCTATCTGAAAGCTTAAGTTCCTCAAATGAAGCTGAACCCAAACCTAAATGACTCCTCACTTACTCCCATCTAGTTTACATCTATTCTGAATCATCGTGACCCTGTAGGACAGGGTGAAAGTGTCCTGTGGATTTTTGAGACAGGGACTCTAGACTACAGTAGGAAAAAACCAAGCAACTCTATCATAGTAGATAGGGACTGCAATGTACCATTTTTAACACTGGAAACATCTAAAAATATATAGTTAAAGTCACACAGGATGTAAACAAGACCGGAAACCATTCAGACTTTTTGAACATATAACATTAAATTCATCAGAATGATTCTCCTGGAGCGTGGGCATGCTGCCTCCCCCGGAATACACCACATGCTTTATCATAAGCAGACCTTAATCAATGTAAGGATTAAAATTCTACAATGTATCTTCTGTATTCACAAAGGAATAATATAAATTAACAGCAAAAGCAACACCCACAAATACACTTTCATGGACATATCATTTTTATATATTTGTCTAGTTTTTTTGTTCTCCTTTCATATTTCACTCCTCTTATTTCATAATGTGACATTTTCCATTCATCCTGTCAAGGAGTTTTGTACGTTCAGCATAGCTTTTTTAAGATCACGTGAGACATAGTGAAGTTGTTTGCCTGCGTGGAGGTATGTTAGCTCTCTCCAAAGGCAATCCCAGTCAGCAAATGTGAGCAGCAGGAAGAGAAAGATAGGTAAAAAGAAAAATGCAACATTCATGCTGTTGGTATTGATTTTTTGGCATTGAAACTCTAACAAACTGGGATGTTGTCCCTCCAAGAATCCCTAGAAAGCAAACAAGGGAAACCTGTTTGAAGCAAGAGTCAGCAAAATTAGACATAGAGTTGTTAGATAAGTGCAGGACACCCAGTTAAAATTAGTTTCAGGAGTGTAACAGATTGTTATATAGAACAGAAAACAAAACAAAACACAGGAAATCTACTACCATCAAGTCAATTACAAATCATGGGAACACCATATATTACAGTCACAGAGTAATACTGCGCTGATCTGTAGAAATTTCATGGCTGTGCTCTCTATGGAAAAGCTTTCAAACTTTATACATAAAAGATTTTAAAAGTTTTTTCTTTGAAATTGAAATTTAATTAGGGATCCCGCATTTTTGTTTGTGAAATCTGGTCACTTTATCAGCAGACCAGATATAGACAGCTGCCTGCTTTCGTAAATAAAATACTATTGAAAGCCCGCCAAACCTGGGTATTGTCTATGACAGCTTCTGTAGTAAAATAGTATTGCTAGATATCACAAAAGAAAACCTTCTGACTAACAAAGCCTAACATATTGACTCTCTGGTCTTTTAAGGTAGACTAAGGGATAGGAAGTCCATCTTCCACTGTTTAGAGTTCATAGCCAGGAACACTAACCCATTGTTTCCCTCCTCTGTGTGTGCCTCCAGAAAGATTGAGCAGAATGCAGTGTTGCAGATACTGAAGGTAGAAAGACAAATCACTCTGAACTGATCTGGAGCCATCAACCACAGTTGGAGCTAAACCACACTAATCCAGTGTATGACAGACCACTCATTTAGCATGCAAGATAGAAGGTCAGGACGTCTTTAGAAATGGATCATCGAAAAAAAAAATGCCTAACTTGTCCTGGAAGTCCTGTTGAAAACACCAAATCAATTCTTGCCTTAAGCAATTGTAGGAGTTTTCTCTTTCATAAGTGTGATGCAAGATCTTTTTCATTAAATGGAAAAACATTTTGGCAGAGTTACATCATTTCACTTTACATTGTCAATTTAAATATTAAATAAATTCTTTGAAAGTTTGGCTACCTGAGCAAGCATGTAGCATCAGGATCTGAGTAAGATTTATTAATAACAACAGCTATTCAGATAACCCAACCCTACTTACTGAAACCAGAACCAATTTAAAGCCTCCTGAGGAAGGTAAAGACTAAAGCAATGTGAATTGTATCTAGAAATTACAGTAAACAAACAATGAAAATCCTGACGACTGGACTAAAAAAAAAAATCATGATGAATGGCAAAGAAGTTTCTAGGATTTTATTTTACTTTTTCACTCATGAAAGTTCATTAGCAATAGTCAAGGAATCAACGTGTTACTGCATTGAATAAATCAACTGCCATTTCTATAGTGCTAAACAGCACAGGAGTCGCTTTGCTGACTAACATGAACCTGACCATGCCCTTTTCAATTGCTTCCAATGCATGTGGAAGATGGACAACAAAAAAAGGAGACAAGTGAAATTGAAGAATTTGAATCATGTTGGCGAAGAATATTGAATAGACCATAAGAATAATAGAAGGAACAAATCTGTCTTGGGAAAAATACAGCAAGAATGATATTTAGAAAGTATAGGCTTTATCTTGCTTACTTTGCACCTGCCATCGGGAGGGAGAAATAACTGCAGAGGAAATCATGCTTGGTCAGCAAAATAGAGGGAGAGCGTTACTAAGATGGATGAGCACAGTGGCTGCTCTAATGGGCTCAGACAAAACCCTAGATGTGAAGTAGCACTAGAACCGATAACATAGCTTCTGTTGTACATAAGGTTGCTCTGATTTACAGTCAACTCTGACAATTGACGGTTGAGAAATCCTAATTGATAATTGATCAAGCTAACTGATAAACCTAGGAACATTCAATAAATACTGGGGAATGCAATTTGAGAATTCTTTCATGAAGATAGATTTACCTGTAGTATCTAATATACCGTCTCCATTATTTTGGATTATCAACTGATACCTTGATTGTGACTTCTGACAGTCCTCGGCAATTAGTGATAATATAATTTTCTATAGGGCATTAGAAACCATATCTTCTATAATCAGAAACTTGAGCATGTAGACAAACTACATCTCCTTAGCAATTCTCCTTACATTTAGCATTAGTGGATTGTGTGCACAATTAATTTTTTGAGCTTTCTAGAAAGAAAGGAAGCTGAGATGAAAGGAGGAGGTTTTCCCCTAAGCCCTAGCATTAAGAAAGGGGTTGGTTCCCTTTCCTGATTTCTCAGGAGAGGAGCACGGGAGCAAGTCTTATTCTCGGTAGCAAGCAGTATGTCTAGGGTCTCACAAAAACTGCACTCAGGACGAGAAGGGCCCTGCTTGCCATGCTCGTAGGGTCTTTTAAAGTCAACTTCATTCCCTCCCCACATCCCTGTTAAACACTCACGCTGAAGAACTAGTGAGACTGCTGAAGGAAATAGCATCATACCCTTGTCCAAAATTTCCTTCAGACTCTTAAAGAAAAGCAAGGTAATTGTAGTAACTTTTAGTACATTTCCCCAAGCAGTGTATTGTATATAACAAAGATCAAAACAGGACTTCAGGTGACTTAGTAGTGGATTCAATGCATAATAGTTTTCTTTATTACCTCCTGGAATTAGGAATAACATTGAGAAGAATGGAAATTACAGCACACTTAAGCTTGTGCATTTGAACCCAGAACAAGGAGATAGGTAGTGGTTTAAAAATCACAAAGAATGTTTATCATTCTTTTACAATCAACTCCGGCATCCTTATTCAATCTGTATATTGAACACACGACCCCACTAGCTGGGTTGTCTGAAGCAGGAAGCGTTATCAGCAGCAGAAGATTCATTAACAGTCAGCATTATAGTACAGACTGCTTCGCTTGCTTTGCACTTGTGATGAAACACCACAGCTTTCAGCAATGATTGCACCTCAACAATAACAACAGCAACAATTTTCAAAACTGAACCAAAAAGTGATACCTGCGTAAACAAAAATTTTAAATTGTCAAGGCTATTATTTTACCTAGATCGACACAGTCAGTTCTCAATTGCACAGCCCTTCTAAAAGGATAGAACCTTTGAACCTCATGCTATGTTATTTACTATTTAATAAAAAAAAAAGAAAGAATAAAAAGCTGGACTGCATTGAGCAAATTGCTTTTGCAAAAGACCTCTGTAAAAGACATTTTTTTTTAAATGTCACTGTGAGCTATGCCTTGATACACATCACTGTATTTTCAGTGGCCACATATGCATGTGAAAGCTAAACAATGAAAATGAAAGAATAAAAACAAATTGAAGAAGGGGGATGGAGTGTGAGGAAGGAAAACATCTATCTTAGAAGAACTGGTAGACTTTCCTTGAAAGTGAGAAGGGGACACTTTGTCTCGCAGACTCCAGCTGCACCATCAGGTCGTTTCTGGGAACACCTTGTTTGGTCAGGGTCAACAAAATGAGGGTGACCACCCACTGAGTAAACTTACGGAGTAGCAGCACCATGACAAGTTGTGTGATGATGGTTCAAGGACAGGCAGTGTTTTGTTCTAAATTCAAAACGACCACCTGGCACTTAACAGCAGCCAAAATGCGACCTCACATTGACTCAGTAAAAAAAAATATATGTCCTTAATTCTCATTTTGTTTGTCAAAATTTTTGAAATTTTTATTTGAAGCCAAGCCATCTAGCAGAAAAAAGTATGTACTTTTGTACATATTGTTATACATTCTCTTCTGATTATGAAATGTGTATTACAGCTGTACATAGCACTACATATCTTATTATATTTCAGTTTATCATAGAGAAGACTTAAAGCTATGCTAAATTATCTACCACAGGTGAAACCTCCAATGTACCCAGAAATTAACCTAATAGCCATCTACAATAGCCTTCGAAATACCACATCCAAAATTAATTTTTTTCAATCAACTAACTTTAAAACTTTTACGTATCACCCTTTTGAACTATCTCTTTCCCAGCTGGTTTGAAAACTCTGCCCAAGAATTTTCTCCTAGCTCATTAGTTTTTTTTTTTATTATTATTTCAAGTGTCTCCCCAGGTTTTGTCTATCGTATCCACTTCAAATGTTGGAATTTCTTCACTGTAATGAGAATGATGTCCACCAATCAGTGTCTTGTGTTTTTTGTTTTTCTCGACCTGTGGTTTTCTTTTACTCAGGTCATCTGAGTTAGATTCCTGGGTTTTGAGTCTTCTATTCTCCCCACATCTTTCATTTGAATCCTTTTAAAATAGTCATCAGTTTTATATATCAAATATTTATTTCCTTGTTTTACAAAATCGCAAATGAACTGCCTGTCCCTAAAAATGTTATCTGGAAAATTCCTCTAATTTGTCTGTTCACAGTTACACTCAATGTTTTATTCCCAAATTATCATCTCTGAAGAGCCAAACAAGCCAACTATCATCTTTCCTATTAATCATAGACTGTTATAGCTTGACAGTACTGATGGTCCTCACATTTTATATGAAAATGCAAAATCTGTATATAGAATGTGAACCTTCCAAGATTTTGCTTAAGGTTTCTTATCCCTTTCTTTCCAAAATACAATATGCATGCAATGCACATGGGACTATTAGGTCCTTGAGAGGAGCAAACTATTCCATGTAATAATGTTTCTGTATATATTTACTTTCCAGGCATTTATAGTCAAACCCTAGAAATCGGTTGTATATTCAAACCACAGAGAATATTACTTGTTTTCATCAAACTTCCCTGAGCTTTCCACATAACCCCTGCTAACCAAAACCAAATAAAAGACATCGATCTAGATCCTACCCCCAGAGACCCTAGAACAGCAGAATGAAATATGAAATGGTCATGTATCATTGTCACACAAATATTCCTAGGGCTGAGACAATGGATATAGCCACTGTTTCAAGCCTTCCCATTGAAGACTCTCCCCTCCTTTGCTGTCCCTCTGCTTTATCAAGCATGTTGTCTTTCTGCAAGGACTGATCTCTTGACTATATATCAAAAGTATATCAGATTAAGTCTTGCTATCCTTGTTTTCATAAGGAGCATTCTGGCCTTCCTTCTTGCAACAAAGATGAATTTGTTCTTTTAGCAGTCCATGGTATTTTCAATATTCTTCTTCAGCACTACAATTCAAATACATCAATTCATTTTGGGACTTCATTTTACAGAATGTCAAACTTTCACATGCATATGATACAAGGGAGAATACATTGACTTGGGTCAGGTGTACCTTAGTTCTTAAAGAAACATCTTTTCCCTTCACTATTCTAAAGAAGTCTCTGATGGTCGATTTAACTAATGCAATGTGTCATTTTATAGCTTGACTGTTGATACCATTTTTTAATCTTTTCCCCATTTATCTAAATGTTAACTTTTGGATCAGTTGTAAGTATTTTGGACTTGCAAGTGCTTAAATTTATTCTCACATTTATCAAGTGTGGTGATCATGTGTTTATGTCAATTTCATGATTGAGATATAGGGGTGGAGTCTAGTCTATCTGGACATAGTAATTGAGTAGCCAATGAGGCCTGTGTGTGGCTTTATCCTGAGACTTCTGGAAAATCTCATGGTATTTCCCTCATGGAGATGAGAAGCCATCTCCCCAGATGTTGGGAGTCAGTCTCTGAGGTAATGAACTATGGACAAGACAAGACGGCAGTGTCCGAGGAGCTGGAGGAGAAGCCACATGGCCTTACCCTGATGGAATGAGATCTCTGAAGCTGAAGAAACCACATGAAGATCCTTGCCAGCACTGAGTTGCTTCTACCACCACTGGACGCTGTTGACGGACCTTGAGCCCCAGAAGCGAAGAGCCATGGGGAGATCTCTGCCAGGACTCTGCACCCACTAACCTGGACTTCATGAGTCGGAAGGAGACTTTATAGACTGAGATCAGACATATGGGCTAATATCAGATTTATGACTTTGAACTGAACTGGGTTGGAATTCTTTCTCAATATTCCATTCCTCTTGTATATAAACCTTACCTTATATCCATATGTGTGTCTATGAATTTGTTTTTCTAGTCTACTCGTACTAACACATCAAGTAAAATTGTGCCATTTGCTTATCTCATGTTGTTAATAAGCCTTCCTCTGATCCCAGTTGCACATTCTTCTTCATATAATCCAGCTTCTGTGATGATTTGTTCATCATACAGACTGAACAACTATGATGACAGGAGATAACTTTGATGCATGCTTTCCTGATTTTAAATCATGCAGTGTACCCTTATTCTGTTCACTCAATTGCCTTTTGAGTCATACACAAGTTTTTAAAAAGAGAGAAATGAAGTGCTCTAGAATTCCAGTCTTCTAAAAGTTATCCACAGTATATTATGGTCCACATTATCAAATGCCTTGACAAGTAAATATCATTCTTGTATCTCCTGCTTTTTGCCAACATCATCTGACATCCCTTGTCCCATACCCTTATCTGAATCCAACTTGGGCGCTCTGCAGGTCTCCATCAGTGTGCTGCTGCAACCATTGTTGCATGACCTTAACCAAAATTTTACTTGAGTATAAATGATATTTATCTATAGCTGGAGCACTCTGTGGGATCACCTTTCTTTGGAATGGGCACAAATAAGGATCTCTTCCACACAGTTAGCCAGCTAACTGTCTTCCAAATTTCCTGGCATAGATAGTGAGTGCCACCAGTGCTTTTTCAGTTTGCCTAAACATTCCAATGGGTATCCAGTCAATTCCTGGAGCCTTGTGTTAGGCTAATGCACATTATAATTTCTGATCATTTAAATATTTTGCAGCTGTTTCTCTTTCCCTTGAGTCATGCCCCATCACCACATGAAAATTCCAGAATCTGCACTAGTGTATTAGTCTGGGGAGACTAGAGGAACAAATTTCATAGACATGCATATGGATATAAGGAAAAGGCTTATATACAATAGGAACAGGAAACTGAGAAAATATCCCAACCTAGTCCAGTTCAAAGTCATAAGTCTGATATTAACCCATATGCCTGAAATCAGTCTATAAAGTCTCCTTCTGACTCATGAAGTCACAGGTCAGTGGGTGCAGAATCCCGGCGCTGGCAGGGGTCTCCACATGGCTCCTCGCTTCCAGGGCTCAGGGTACATCAACAGCATTCGATGGTGGCAGAAGCAACTCTCCCCTGGCAGAGGTCTCCATGTGGCTGCCCCAGCTTCAGTGGTCTGGCTCCATCAGGGCAAAGTCATGTGTTCTCTCTGCAGGCTCCTCCAGCTTCTTGGACACTGCCATCTTGTCTTGTCTGTGATTAATCGTCTCTGCGACTAACTCCCAACAACTGGGGAGATAGCTTCTCATCTTTACGGGGGAAATACCACAAGATTTTCCAGAAGTCTCAGGAGAAAGCCAAGCCCTCACAGAGGTCTCATTGGCTACTCAATGGCTATCTCCAGATTAACATGCTAGACTCCACACCTACATTTCAATCATAAAATTAACAAAAGCACATGACTGCCGCCACTACCATAGGATTTTCCTGACTCTTGTCATCTTGGTTGACTCCCCTCCAAGATATTAATTCCTCTTCAGCCACATTGTATGTGGTTTTGGACCTGAGGACCATCTCTTCCTGCACTATCTTCAACAATGATCTGATTGTCAGTATATGACAATACTTTGAAGTTATGTATCAAGTTTTCAATGACTTCATCCTCTGAAGTAGGAAGCTATTCATACATCTCCTATAGTCTAATTCTTGAAGCCTCTAAATAAATCATAGGTTCCCAAATTATTTGTCCTCATAACCCCTTTTCAGAAAAAAAATAATAAAACAACCAAACTAACAACTTATTCATTTCCTCTTGGCAATTAAAAATTATTACACAATAGCCCATATTCCAGGACACAGTATAGTTATCGGCTTTTGCAGCCCCACTGGATCATTCCAGACCCCTCCCCCAACCCAAGAGGATTGTATTGGCTACTTTGGGAAACACTGGTATGGATGTACATCAGATAGGACTGCATCCCACCCAAGACCTATAACCAGACACATGTGAAATCTTGGTGTTGACTTCAAGTGGATGGTCACTCTGCAGTGGTAATACCAGTGACTGATGAGCTGGTCAGATCCTCGATCATTTTGTTCATTTCTTTGGATTGACTGTGAGACAAAATAGCCCTGTGTGTATCAAAGAAGAACTGGATTTCATAGAGTTTTTAAGGTCATGACTTTTTGTCAGCAGAATGCTAGGCCTGCTTTATGAGGTATCTCTGAGTGGGTTGAACAATTAGTCCATACATCACCCAAAAATCTAAGATTGAGTATTAGGATCTTACTATTCCAAAAGTTATCTAGTCTTAGATTATGATGATGTTTTCACAATGTGTGAGGTGCATTTTACATTTTGAAAATGTGAATATTATGGCTTGCAAATTCTACCTCTGTAAAGTTGAGTCATGCAAATGGTTAACTTTCTTGTAAACTAAAGAGTAGAAGCTCCAGGTCTGTATATGTCTCTTTGAAGAAAAGCTTGTCCATCTACTTTTGAAAAACTGAACTATTGAAGATTTAATGGAACATAGTGATATTCTAACATACACAAGGTTATTACCAGTCAGAGTAGAATACATGGCAAATGGCTTCAATAAGGATTAAAATGAAAACAAAGTCAATATGGTTCTTAGACACCATTACCAGACCTATGCAGTCAGAATTCAATTTTGACAAAATTGAATGCATTTTTTGCATTTGGATGCATTTTTATCATCTGGATGCATTTTTATCATCTTAGAAGCAGTAAAGGATAGTATAAGATGCTTCACTCTTTAGCTTAAAGCAATCATTTGTTCATTCACAGAAGGAACTGATAACCAGGTACATTTACCCTGAGTGTATCTCTGTTTTGTGTTCTTCATTCTTAGGATTATCATCACTCTCTATCACTTGCATTTTCCTTTTTAATAAATCAAGAGATTTAATCTCTACAGTTTATTGCTTTACTGTTTTGTTTATCTATTTCTAGGAACTGAAATTCCATGGGAAAAAAGCTATATATTTTAATCTTTGCTTCCTGGAGTATAGTTCACTAACAACATACTACTTGAGGTTTGAAAATCTGTCACTGAAAGATGTTTGACTTCATCTAAATCCCCTAAAGTAAGTGCATAGATAGAATTAAATGTGCATTGTTTAATTAAGGGAACTATATGTGGGGAAAAAATGAAGGTGGTGAAGAGTATTTAGTTAGTACATTGCCCTCACTTCCCTGTAATCCTGAGGCAAAGAGAAAGATCTTAGTTCCCATGGCTATTTCAGGGCAAATCTTAGAGCACATATAGGACCACCTAAAAAATGAGCCTATCTAAATCTAATATTCTTGCATCTGTGCAGATGAAAGGCTGAAGTCCTTTTATCATTGTGAGGGGAGATTTTGTCTCATATAAAAATCAATCCTTAGAGAAAAAGGTAAAATGATATGGAGGAGCACTGGTGGAATTATATCCTCATGAAATATTTTGAGACTCTGATTTCATGTGAGCTTACAACTAGCTCTATTCTGCATCTTCAGTAACAGAAGCTATCTCATCACTGTTTGAAACAAGTCAGTTTACAGTTTTCATCTGAATGATGTACAAAATCAAAATAACTAAAAACCAAAACCCTTGTAAATCAAGTTAAAACTGTGTGTTAGTCCAGGTAGACTAGGGAAACAAATTCATAAACATACATACATAGGTATATTAGGGAGAGGTTTATATAAAAGAGGAATTGAACATGGAGAAAGCATTCCAGCCCAGTCCAGGACAAGTCCATAAGTCTGATATTAACCTTTCTGTCCAGTATCAGTCTATATAATCCTTGTAAGACTCATTAAACACATGCAATGACATGAATGCAGGACAATCAGAGGCCAGTGAGTAGAGAGTCTTTGGATCCAATGGCATTGTAAGCATGTCACCATTGGCAGGGGCTCTTGTGGCTTCTCCAGCTTCAGAGAGGTGGCTACATCCATGTGGCTTGTCCAACTCTGGGTACTAGTGTCTTGTCAACTACATTGTCTTGCAAGGAGCCCACCTTGTCAGTCAAGTGTCTCCAAGGGAGTAAACTGAGAGACATAGGGTCTCCTGCCTCCAAGAAAGAAGTACCGGATTTCCCAGAATTCTCAGGAGAAGGCTGTGCCCACACTGGCTATCTCCATATTGACAGGCTAGACTCAACCCCTACATTTTTAATGTTCAAATTTACAAGTGATTGTATGACTACCACATCCTCACTCTTAGCAATCTGAAAGGACAGGGTAGGTTTGGCCCTGTGAGTTTCTGAGACAGTAGCTCTCGACTGAAGTAGAAAACCTTGCCTTTATACCTTTGAGCACCTGGTAGTTTCAAACTGATGATCTTTTCATATTCAGCCCGAGTACCCACTGTATTATCAAGGATTTTGAGTGATATACAGAATGAATGCAATTAAAAAAACAGATTTAGTGATTTTACATTATTTTGGGAGAAACAGAGTATCACACCACAGGCAAAGCAAAGCTTCAGGGAGTGATCACAGAGACACATTAATATCTTCTTGATAGAGTGGAAAGGGGCACAAATGGAAACATCTGAGGCACATGAAGTGTTTCCCAAAGGATATTGTGTTTGTGTTGTCTTTGAAATATGAGTAAGAATTCCATCAGGCAGAAAGCTCAAGAAGATGCATTGTCAGTTAGAAAATGCCATACTAAATTTATAGCAAACGTGATACCCTGTTCCTACTCCTGGTGGATATCCTGATGAAAGTGATATCCTTATATATCCTGATTTAAATATAAGTCTATGATGGATTTTCTAATTCCAAACTCACTGATAATTACAATTCCTCAGTTATGCAGACAATATACAGGTAGGTATAGTTGTTAGACTACACTTGTCCTATTCATTTAACACTGAAATGTTCTTTAATTTTTATTTATTAACTGAAGGAGAAATTCTCATGACATGGACTTGATACTATTGGCATTTGTCTCTCCAAAAACACCTTCTACATGTAAATGTAGAACAACAACAATAATAACAAAGGTGAAAAAGCACTGCAATTGAGTCATTTGTAACTTATTGCCATTCTACATGGCAGGGTAAAACTATCACTGTGAGTTTCTCAGACTGTACTTCTTTCTTTTTTGAGGGGGGGCATCACTGCCCTCTGGTGGGAGTGAGTGTCCCAACCTTGCTTCTGGAGAGCTGCTGCTGGATTTGAACCACCAAGTCAGTGGGCCGCAGTCGTGCACTCAACCACTACGCTACTGGGGCTCAACCCCCAGACTGTACTTCTTTACAGGGATAGACAGTCCAAACTTTTTCTCAATAGTAACTGGTTGTTCTCAACTGTGAGCTTCACTGTTTCACAGCCTAGTCACCAGGGCTCCTTGATTGTAATTCTACAACTACCTAAAAGTCAAGTCCACTGTCATCAAGTAGATTCTCACTCACAGTGACCCCTATGTGGTCTCTGAGATAGATGATAGATGATAGATAGATAGATAGATAGATAGTTAGATAGATAGATAGATAGATAGATAGATAGATATAGATATAGATATAGATATAGATACACCTTTCTCTCGGGTCATGGCTGGTGAGTTTGAACCTACAACCTTGCCAATGGTTGCTGGCAATATGAAAATTCATCTGAGTCTGCCTCTTTTTGACTGACACTCTAATTTACTAAGATATATGCCCTTCTCCACAGGCTGGTCTTTCTTAATAACCTGGGCAAGTATATGAGACCAAGTCACCCTATTCTCATTTCTAAGGATCATTTTGGTTACACATCAAAGACACACTTTTTGTTGTTGTTACTGTGTTCTGGAAGTCCACAAAACATCCAAAATTATTTCTATTGAAATATGAATATCTCTGTGAGTGATTGCATATGGAATATGGGGGTTATATTAGACAGAGTTCACTAGAGAAATAAAACCAACACATATGATGCTATATATATTTATATGGATAGATATATACAATATAATGAATAAAAAGGTAATTAATCTGTAGAACAGTACAAATGGCTGAATGCAACTAACTTCCATGCAGCAGTTAATACCCTGGCAGTCCTTCAAGTCTAGAGGGCCACAAGTTGTAGACATCTCGAAGGAATCTCAAACTACAGCAACACAGTTCATGGGTTGGGTGTCCCATAAGCAGTGTATCTCACAAGTTGAGGCACAGAACCAGCTAAGGCAGCCCCACATTGGTTCGATCACCAGAGAGCAATAGATAAGAGAGGCAAGGTTCGCTGAGCCACTTATCTCTCTGCCCTTCAATTAATTCCACATATATTTAATGGCCAGGTTGGCACAATAAACCTACTTACCACAGGTTTAAAGATGAGGAATATTGGCATTTACATTTGCTGAAAACACAGAGCTATGTAGAATATAGTCAAAATGATATCAATCAATTTAGCAATTTATAAAATCCAGATGTGAAGATGAAAACATACTTGAAGAGCATAACTATTCCCATATTTTGGATTTTTGACCTCTATTTTTTCCTGAAATCTATCCTTTGTGTCCATATTTTATTATTTTTAAAGTACTAAAAATTATTTAGGAACACATTCATATAATGCTTTTGAAAGAATAATTTGTACATGCTTTTCTCTTAATATTTACATCTTTATAACTTTAACTAACTAATGTTTAATTATTTTTTTGAGGTATATGAGCTAATATTATGTGACTTGGCTGTGTAAGGATATTCATTCACAATGCAACACTTAAAACGTTTTAGAAATAAAAGACTAGTGGAGGGAAGCAAAAGTAAGAAAATTTAAATACTCAACTAAATGAACAAGAATTTATGCACCTCAGAATTGGAAAAACACTCTATTTGGGATACCAAAGCTCAGTAGTGGAACACACTGATAGAATCAAGGGGAAAATGTAAACCTTTTAGAAGAAGCGAGACTACCTAGGAAATCACCATTGAGAGGAATCTGCTCAATATTATAAGAGCCTATCAATGCGTCAGATCTTCAGGGTTTCTCAAATATGTCTTGTTCATATATGTTCAAGAAGAAGAGACGTTTAAAAAAATAAACAAGGTAATCTCTCATTTGTCTTAAAAACTCTTTAGAATGTAACAGTGAAATGCTACAAGCTAAAATTTCTTTTAGATTGAGAGAAAGGCTGGGAGTGGCTTATTGCTTGGGAAAACATAATTTTGACATTTTCGTTTTGTTTTCAGTAATCACAGGACACATTAATTTTCAAAAGTCTCTTCTAAACAATTTTAGTCCACTACCACAGTTATCAATAAGTTGTCAATACTTTTACATTCCTGAATCCTAGTGCTACAGTATCACTTTACTCAATAAGCAATGAGACCATTGCAAACAAAAAACATTTTTATCTCTTCAATGGAGGTCACAAAGCTCACATTTTCAAACACTCCTGCGAAGCAACTCACTGGTTATTGGCTTCAGTCACAAAACCAACAGGTCAACACCAAGACCTTCTATCCACATACACACTGGTGGGTGACTCCTTGGCCTTGACAGGCACTGCACGTAACCCATCATTTGACAAACCTATGTAGCCCTTGCTGGACATTGCCATTCTCTCTACATACAGAGTTTTCATCTGGCCAATCAAGCACAGAACTAGCTGCTGTTCTCAAAAACTCTCTTTCCTTCAACATTTACACCAATATTAGCTGACTAATACATATCGTTCATCTTTGGATTTGTGAGTTTTCTCTAAATTCTATGCTATTAAATAACTTCAATGTCCATTCTTTCCTCACTAGGCTTTTACCACCTGTCACATGTCTCAGGGACTCTCTGTTTCTAGCTTCTTTCTCTAGCACAGTGTTGAACAGGCTGGACTTAAAATATTGACCACTGCAAAGTAGTGACTGGGGTCTCAAAAACCAATGATACTATTGATCTGACCCTTCTTGAAAGAAAGGTGAGGGAAGTGTGTTTTCCTTTTCTTTTGTGCTGTCCATAGGGTGACGATGAGTGAGAACTAACTCACCACCACTAACTAACAACATGCACATTTTTGAATAATCAGTTACTTATGTTCTAAAGGGCAGCATTTACCTATGGAGCAAGTTCTAAAGCGGTGGTAAAGAAGAAGAAATGGAAACAGGACATCCACAGAAAGTAAAACAATATAATATGAATTAGCTGAAACAAATATGTATGGATTATTGAATGCAGAACTGATGAGTTCCTCTGGAAACTTTCATCCAATTCAAAATGATCTTTTTTTTTTAATTAGGAAGATTGGGGAAGATGGCATCTAATTAAAATTCACTGGCCAGGCACTCCTGCTGACAGACCAAATAGTTGGGAGGTAAGGTGAAGGAGATTGGAAAGTAGAATCCTGAATTTAGAACCTGGGTATTAGGATCTGTCCTAAAACCCACTTTTTTGTAATTTCCACTTACAAAGTGAATCAAGAAAACACAAAATCCCTCAAGGTTTGGGGTACTGGACTTGAGCTGAATTGCTACCTGCACACTAGTTTTGCAATGAATAGTGATTTCCCCAGACTGATGCCCTAAAGGGGACATAATCCCTAGTCACAGGACCCCACACCAGAGCTCCCCACACTGGTAGCTGCCTTGAGCTCATAGACTGGGGACTGGGTCAGCATGTAACCCTAGATCTAGAGCAGAAAAAAAAAGCAGGAGATAAGCAGACACTCAATAGTCCAGGGTGCAAATTTAGTTCCAGTTAGCTGAGAACAACTCCCTGATAAATTGGATCTCCCTCTCTGGGGGTCAGCATGATGGCCCCCAAACCCCAAATCAAACCAGAAGCTCAATACAAAAAAAGAGAAAAAAAAATTTTTCTGGGTGAAAACTGAGAATCCCAGGCTCCTTGCTTAACTCCAAAGACAACAGGTAGAAGGAGCTCTTTAGCATACATTAGCATAATAAGGGAGCCATGTTAAGGAATGCCAGAAGTTAGCTAGACTGCCTGGAAATACCAAAGATCCGCTGGAGGAACTTTTGATTTCAGTTTCTCACTGAGTACATATCCACAGTCCAGAGCCAGGGAGCCAATTTAATTCAATTCTCTTCCAGCTGGCCAGGGGGAAAAAGAAAGAAGAAAGCCTCTGAGCTATGAGGGCATCAACAGTCTAGCTAGGACAATAAGCCCAGCTTCCCTGTCAGTGATTCTACACAGAGCTGAGGAGGTGGGAGCACCCTGCCCCTCCCTGCTTGAGTGCTTCATACAGCATGACCTCTGTACCACTGAACTGTAGGGCTTAATCCCACTGTGAGAACTGCTGTGATTTGTCTTTGAGGGTAATTCCACCCTGCAGCTTGGGACCCTTCACCAAACAGACGTACCCCTCCACTCCTTGAGGCAAAGTTGGAACTCCTTCAGTCCCATGGTTAGGCAATAAGCCCCAGCTTTCTCCTTACTTACTCTGCTTTTCCCTCTCTATTTTCTCACCCTTCTGACTTTCCCACCACACTGGATCTAAGTGGGCCCAGTTTTGTTTGTTCTCTTTTTCTTCTTGTTCTCTCTTGTTCCCGCTTCTCTCCCTCAATTTCCTATCACATGGCACTGCTGGCTTCTAGGTCACTACTTTCCACATAGGGTAACTCAACCCAAACAGCAAGGGGAATGTCAGCCTGTCCTCTGTGGGAGAGCTGCGCTCCACACAAGACAGCCGTGACAACCCTCTACAGGGCTCCGCACTGCTGAGGAAACCTCCCATGGGCCTCTAGGGTGATCATGTTGACTAGGGAAATTGCACCCAGCACTACTGGATGTCTGCACTAAATGGGCACACCAACCTGCCCTCTTGGGGCAAGGTTTAAATCCCTCTGGTCCCATATTCAGGTGATCAGGGATCAGCTATCTCTATAGTCTTTATCTTTTCCTTCTCTCTTTCTCTCTTTGCAGTCACACTCAAGCTTAACACCATTGTGTTTTCCCTTTCTTTCCCTTTCTTTTCTTTTCTCTTTAGCCTCTCACTTCTATCTTATTTTCTGTTTCTCTGCTCTCCCTCTCTTTCCTTCCACATGCCACTGCTTGTTTTGAGCCAGAAAAGATGAGCCTAGGGCAAATCTGTTCACTCAGTGGGGAAAGCTACAGCCCCCTCCCTCCCACCTTTGACCGTGCTGCACATGCCATGAGGCAGTGCTACACATGGCACGGAATGGAACTCAGCGATAACTTTACTATTGCATTTTTTTTCTTTTCTTCTTTGCTTCCCGCCCTTTCTTTTCTTTTACTTCTTATTCTTTTCTCCTTTTCTATCTCTTCTCTCTTTCTCATCACAGTCTCAGCAGATTCCGTTTTCCTTTTTTGTTGTTTTCATTTCTGACTGATTTTACTTTTGTTTTGTCTTCACATTTTGTGTGTGTCTGTTTGTTTGTTATATTTGCTCATCTTTGTTTTCTCTTTTCTATTTTTTTCTTCTCTTTTCCCACTCTTTCCTTTCACAAGCTAATACTGGCCTCTGAGTCACTCTCCTCTGCCTGGGGCAACTCTGATGGCCTAGTTGGGGGAATTCCCACACATGCTTATTGGTTTTACACCAAGCTGGGGAAATCATGCCTGTTCTCCTTCATGCCCAAAGTGGCTGGGCGTTCTCTCCTTCAAACAGCTAGGGGAACTCCAGCCTATAACTTGAGGCCCTACAAGTGACTGGGGGAACTTCTGATCACCAACAGTGGTGGTTCACACTGCTGCAAGAACATTTGCCCAAACTCCATGGTGCTCTCTCTGACCAGGGTAATTATGATGGTGATCTACTCGAAGGAGGGTGCATCTACATGCCCTCTGCAGCACTTGAGTTGCAGAGGGAAACACCACATGCCTCCTGAGGTGTTCCAAGCACCGTGAGACAAACTGCTGTGGCTTACTTTGAATTTGACCAGTGAAATGCCATACTCTGGGCCAAACACCCAACCAGCACCCCATGAGAGGACTATCCAACTCTCATTCCAAATAATGGAATACTGTTTGGCTACGATGAATGAAAGCACAGGAAGATACAGAAGCAGCTTGATCCCCCAGTGCAGCTACTTGCAGGTAGTATGTAGAAACACTCATATGAGTCTCCCAAGGGAGAGACCAGTGTTCTTCAACTCTGCAAGATGACTTTGAGCTCTTTTCATACAACACATCAGTAACAACCAGCCCCAACAACATCAAAGAAAAAGCAGGAGAAACAGAGACAATGCTAGAGGAAGTCATGAATCTAACTAATTGTATAGAAGAAGCAGATATTGACCTGCCTCAGAGAGAAATTTTCTTAATGTTGCTTGGAGTCATATAGGATATGAGAGAAGCAGTACAGAAATAGGATGACATGCTAGAGGAGATAAAGATAAGGGATGAAGTAGTAAAATTCAGTGACAAATTAGCAGACTGTGCCAACAGACTTGAGAAGACAGAGAATTGCATCAGTGGCCTAGAGGATAACTAAATAGACCTCAAAAAATTGGAAAAGCAGTCAAAAAGACAATCAAAGAAACTGAAGAAAACCTGAGATCCATGTCTGATGCTATAAGAAGAAATGCTATTAGAATAATTAAACTGCTGGAATAAGACACAACAAAAAAGTTAACAGTGAAAATAGTTAGGGAATTCTTAGAGGAACTCTTCTCCAGCTTAATAAATGAAAATCAGGCAACTATTCAGGAAGCTGAAAGAACACCAGTCAGACTGAATCCCAAGAAGTTCACCAGACATATAATAGTTAAATTATCCAACTATGAGGAAAAGGAGAAGATAATAAGAGCAACTAAGGAAAAACAAATAGTCATGTGTGAAGGTAGATAAATAAGAGTATGTTCAGACGTGTTAGCAGACATGATGGAAAAGAGGAGGGAATGGAGTAACATATTCCAAAAATTTAAGGAAAAAGATGCAAACCCAAGAATACTCTACCCAGCCAAATTATCTATTAAGATAGATGGAGAAGTAAGAGTCTTCCCAGATAATGAGACATTCAAAGAATATATAAAAATAAACCCAGTCCTACAAAAGATTCTTTCCTATCCAGTTTGGACCGAAGATCAACACTCACTCAGTGCAAATAAGAGACCACACATAGAACAACATCATTCATAGGGTGACATAGACAAAACAACCCCCAAGACAGCATTGGCTCAATTGTGGCAGAAGGCAAGAATGAACCACATATACACACCCACGCACGCATGCACACAACACAAACTGATAAGATAAGCAGGTAGGAAAACACCCAATACAAAGGTACAAAATGTCATCACAGAGTCCACAGATGAGGGTAATAAAAAAAATGGACTGAAATTAGGCATGAAAAGGGAGAGGCTAAAAGAGTAGCAAAGAGAACACAGCCCATCAACCTGCAGTCTACAGAACACGTATCTCAATCTTGCAGACAAAAACAGATGGAGAATTAAAGGCTGGAGAAAAATGCAAGGGCTAGCAATTTTTGATATCTGGCAAAATTAGTACTTACCTGCCAGGGCAGATGCCATGATCATGAGGGCGGTTTATCCAGGGTGAGGCTTATCCATTGCACTCTGGATGTGCTGACCCCTATGATTATCCCAGATATGGGAAACTTAACTGCATAATTTGTGGTAGTGGGGGCCTGTGTTCACATTCTCCCCAAAGGGGATATATATATATATATATATATATATATATATATATATATATATATTCTGACAAAATTGATCTCAAGGTATGCTCGCTTCAGCAGCACGTATACTAAAAATTTATCTCAAGGTACAGGCCATAACAACAGACAAGGAGGGGAATTATATAATGCTCAAGGGAACAGTAGACCAAGAACTAGTAAGTATACTATATACACACCTAACAAGATACCTACAAAATTCACAAGTCAAACACTCCAAAAGAGGAAAAAAAGAAATCACAGGCTCAACAATTTTATAACATGACTTTAATACACCACTCCCTGAAAAAGACAGATCACTGTGAAAGAAACTCAACAAGGAGGCTCCAGGACTAAGCAGCACAATCAGATGACTTGACCTGATAGATGTTTTCAGAGCTTTCAACCCAATCAAGAAAAAAGTGCATTTTTTTCAAGCTCACATGGCACATACTTGAAGATAGACCATAGGTTGGGATGATACAAGTTGAACTCATGTAAATTCAATAATATAGAGATAATACAGATGGTTCACTCTCTGATTACTGTGCCATAAGACTGGAAATCAACATAAGGATGGTGAAGAAAACAAGGGCAAACAACTGGAGGATAATTAATTCCTTATTGTAAAATGAGTGGGTATTGTGCAGATCAGAGATGAAGTCAGGAAATTTCTACAAACCAATGAGAATGAAAATACAATGTACCAAAACATTTGGGATACAGCAAAGGAATTTATCAGAGGAATATACCAATAAATGAAAATATGAAAAATATAATGAGACTTGTGGCTGATACGCTGGCACACAGTTTACATGAATTAGAGAAAAGTCAGAAGAACAATCCTACTAATATCAAAAGGAAAATCAGAGCTGAGATACAGATAAGGGAAAACAGGAGAACTGGAAAAAACATGAGTGCAGCTAAAAGTTGGTTCTTTGGAAGCATCAACAGGATTGATAGAATGCTGGCAAAGCTAACCAAAGAAAGGAAGGAGCAAATGTCAACTGAAAGGATGAGGGTGAAACAGGGACAATACAACTGACTCTAATGAAATCAAAAGGATGATTACACAGCACTATGAAGGCCTGTACTCTAATGAATTCAACAACTTGGAAGACATGGAAAAATACCTGGAAACACAACCCCTCCCTGTGCTATCCAAATGTTTGTCAAGAAATGAACAGATGCATAGTAAAGGAAGAAATAGGCAAGGTTATTTACCAATCAACAAATCCCCTGGGTCAGATGGATTTACAGTAGAATTCGGCCAAGCATTCAGGGAAAAACTGTCACCAATCTTACACAAACTCTTCCAGATCATAGAAAATGATGGAATACTCCCGAACAATTTCGATGAAGCTAGTATAACTCTGTTACCTAAAGTAGGCAAGGATCCCATAAGAATTGGAACTACAGATCAATATCCCTAATGAATTATGAAGCAAAAGTTCTTAACAAAATTCTAATCAACAGAATACAAAAGCATATAAGAAAGTAATTCACCATGACCAAGTGGTTTTCATACCAGGGTTGCAGGGATGGTTCAATGTATAAAAGGCCATTAGTATCATTTGTCACATTGGCATGAAAAACTATAACAATGATATGATAATATAAATAGATGTGGAAAAAGTACTCAGCATTATCCAACACCCATTCTTGTTTAAGACACTCAAGAAGATAGGAAAAGAAGGAGAATTCCTCAATATTATACAAGCTATATATGAGAAACCAACAGCCAAAATGGTAGTCAATGGAGAAAAGACAAAAATAATTCTACTGAAAAAGGGAAGCAGACAAGGATGCCCCTTATCTTCACTCCTATTTGACATCATACTTGAGATCCTACCTAACAACATAAGACAAAGAAAAGACATGAAAGGTGTTCATCTGGGGAAGGAAGAGGCAAAACTTTCATTAGGAGCAGGCAATATGATTTTATACATCGAAAATCCCCTAACCTCCACAAGTGGAGTTTTGGGAGTAATAGAGGAGTATGGCAGGGTGATGAGATACAAGAACACAAAAAGAAATCTATCAGATCACTATACACTTCAGACAAAGGCACAGAAGAGGCAATTAAAAAGGTAGTGCTCCTTACAATAACCAAGCACATATTTAAATATCTAGGGATATGCATGAATCAAAAAATTAGAGATTTGCAGAAGGAAAATTATAGAACACTATTACAAGAAACCAAGATTGAGGTAAAAAAAAAATGGAGGAATATCCTGTGCTTGTTGATTGGAAATCTCAATATAGTACAGATGTCAGTTCTGCCCAAGGCACTATATAAATTTAATGCTATCCCAATATGGATATTATCATCCTTTTTCAAAGACTTGACAAAACTGATTATCAACTTCATATGGATATGGAAAAAGCCCAGAATTAGCAGCCAATTCTTCAAGAAGAAAGAAAAAGTGGGAAGGTTTGCTCCCCTTGACTTTAGCATGTGTTATATGGCTGCAGTTTTCCAAATAGTCTGTTATTGTTTTAATGACAAGTACTCAGATCAATGGAAAAGAGTTGAAGACCCAGAAATAAAAACAGTAGTATACAGGCAACTGATTTTTGATAAGGATCCAAAAACTATTAAATGGGAAGCACATGCCCTCTTTAATAAAAGGTGCTGGAAAAACTCAATAGCTACTTGCAGAAAAATGAAGCAATATCCTTATCTTACTCCATGCACAAGAATAAACTCAAAGTGGATCACAGAACTTGAGGTAACACCCTCCCTCCACCCCGTCCCAAATTAGGGCCATTAATGAGGGAATTGGGACAAACCTGAGAACTTTGGCACAGGGAATAATACATAGGTATCAGAAAAGAGCAAACATATATATATACAAAGGAGTAACAAATTGACAAGTGTGATATACTGAAAATAAATTTCCAAAGTACATTGAAAGAATTCACCAAGTGAGTAACAAGAGGGCTCACTGACTGGGAAAACATCTTTAGCAATGATACACCAGACAGAAGCCTTATTACTAAAATCTGCAATACTTGGCAAGTTTACAATATGAGAAAAACTAACTGCCCACTGAGGAGGTGAGCAAAGGGCCTGAAAAGAGGTTTCACAGGGTAAGAGATCTCAATGTCCAATGTTACCAGTCATTATCCATAAATGAAATGAAAATTAAAACAACTATGTACACTACCTAATACCCTCAAAATGACCGAACTCGAAAAATTAGAAAGCAACAAGTGTTGGAGGGATTGTGGTGAAATAGCAACTCTCATACACTGCTGGTGGATCTGTAGGTATGTACGACTTCTATGGAAATTGATTCAGCAATATCTAAAACAAATCAAAACTGAGTTACCATATGAACCAGCCATCTCCCTACTGGGCATATATCCAGAAGAGGCAAGAAACAAGCCACAGTCAGACATCTGTGCTCCACTGTTCATCGCACCACAGTTGACAATAGCAAGGACTTGATAACAACCCAAATTTTCATCAACAGATGAATGGATTTAAAACATTGTGATATACGTAGACAATGGAGTACTATGCATGCATCCCTAAACAGCAGTGAGGAACACTTGGCGCACATTACCACATGGGAAGAACTGGGAGAAATTATGCTAAATGAAGTAAGCCAAGCACAAAAGGGCAAACACAACTTGAGTCCACTGAGGCAAGCTTAAAAATGCAAAGAGGATAGGGAAAAAGCAACTGTATACAAACATTCCTGGGGTAAGGTCCAAGTAGTATAACAGGGACCAGACCAAATTCAGGGACATATATGGTAGTCAATTAAAAAGGAGGAGAGAGGGGAAGAAGAGAAAAAAGACACAGGTGGGGTGGTGTGGGGTGGGGTGGGGGGAGTGGTATCAGGACACTAACCCACCCAAGGGGAGGGTATTGTCTATATCTCTATAGGGAAAGAGAGACCAGATGTCAACCCGGTGCTCCAAGAAGTGAATGCAGTGTGACAGCATGGAACTGGGAGTCGTTGGAGGGTTCTGAGGATTCGGCCCCAATCCCAACTACATGGACAGCTGCCCTCCCCCTAGAGGAATTCACTTCAGAGGACAGCACTGAAGCTATAGCTCAGGGAGAGGGACATGCCCAATCAGAGCACCCGGGAGTAAATGAAGGGGGAAGAAGAGAGAGTAGAGTGCATCCTGGCCCACCCATCCTTGAGGACAATATCCTCACCCAAGGAACCAAATGCACAGAGAGGACCATATGGTCGGCCCCACTGTGAGGCACTATGTCCCTTAGTACTATGGCACTAAGGTGGACAACACTGGAAACATATTCTGCCCCTACTACATGGAGGCAAAACACTAAGGGCATGTGGTAGACGAGTGGGGGAGGAGAACTGAAAGGTCCTGAGGGAGGGCCAAGGATAGACTTTGGGGCCAGGACGTGGCACCCCATTGAAAACAACCAGAAGACACTCCTAGGTGTCAACAAAGAGATATTGATCTGTATATAGGTTTTTTTCTCTGTTTGTGTCTTTATTTGTTGTTGTTGTTGTTTTGTTTTGTTTTGCTATGTGTTTTTTGTACATATTATCTCTGCAGGTCTATCTATATAAGATGGATTGCATAAACAATGTGGAGGAGAAAACAAACAACCAATCATTACAGAGGGACATGAGAAAGAGAGAAATGTGGGGGAAAAGAGGTAGTGTTTCCTCCCAAGGAAACAACTAATCCAAAATCAGTGGCAAGGAGAGTGTAAGATAACTGGTAGGGATTGACAAGGGCAGTTTAACCAAGAGGAATTACTGAAACCCAAATGAAGGGTTGTGCACAATAGTGGGACAAGAGGAAGGTGAAAGGAAATAGGGGAAAGATCAAGGAGGCAAAGAGCATTTATAGAGGTTTAAATACAGGCATGTATTTCTTCATAAATGTTGATGGGGAAATAGATAGATGTGCATATATTTATAGGTTTATTATTAAGGTAGAAGACGATCATTGGGCCTCCACTAAAGTACTCCGTCAATGCAAGAATACTTTGCTCTATTACATTGGCCTTCCATGGTGTTTGCCTTCCTGACATGATTGCTAAAGACAAATGTGTGCATAAACAAATGTGGTGAAGAAAGCTGATAGTTCCTGGCTATCAAAAGATATAGCATCTAGAGTCTTAAAGGCTTAAGGTAAACAAGTGACTATCTATCTTAGAAGCAACAGAATCAACATGGAAGAAGCCAGCTAACCTGTGTGAACATAAGCTGTCAAAGGGATCAAGTAACAGGCATCAAAGAACAAAATATCATATTATTGTAAATGAGGGATAGTGCAGATTGGGGACCCAAAGCCCATCTGTAGGCAACTGGACTTCCCCTTACAAAAGGGTCTTGGGGAGGAGATGAACCAGTCAGAGTGCAGTCTAGCAACAATAAGACATAAAACTTTCCTCTTGTTCTTAAAAGCTTCCTCTCCATTCCCTACTCCTCATTACCATGATCCCAATTCCACCTTACAAATCTGTATAGATTAGAGGATATACACTGGTACAGATAGCACTGGAAACAGAGAATCCAGGACAGATGGTGCCTTTAGAACCATTGGATAAAATGGAGATAACAGAGGTGATAAAGGAAGGAGGGGTAATGTGGTGAGGTAAAGGGGGGACTGATTACAGGGATCTACATATAACTTCCTCCCTGGGGGATGGGCAGCAGAAAAGTGAATGAAAGGAGACATCAGAATGTTTAAATATGACAATAATAATTTATAAATTATCAAGGATTTATGAAGGAAGAAAGAATGAGGAGGAAGGGGGAAAATGAGGAGTTGATACCAAGGACTTAAGTAAAAAGTAAACATATATATAAATATATATATGAAGTTTGAACCATGGTTCTTTATTTCTGATGGTATAATTTGCTTCTTTATCAACAATTGCAACCAATATATATGAACATCATGCTGCAATACAGTGTATTTGAAATGGACTAAAAGCATCATCGGACTATATGTTAGACTAGAGAAGTAGACTAGAAATTAGAGAAACAAATTCATAAATATGCACATTTATAAGGAAGGGATTTATATATATGAGGAATGGAGTATTGGGGAAGCATTTCAACCCTATCCAGACCAAGGTCATAGTTCCGATATTAGCCCACAGTCTGATATACCATTCTATAAAGTGTTCTTCAGATTCACAAGGCACACATAATGATGCAAAGACAATCACCAGTCAGTGGGTGCAGAGTCATGTGTATCCAGTGGTGGCACAAGCATCTCAGTGTGGACAGGGGCGACTCTGTGACTTTTCAACCATCTTTGCACTGGCAGGAGTCTCTTTGTGGCGTTTCCAACTTCAGAGGTCTGGTTCCATCAGGGTAAGCCCATGTGACTGGCTTCTCCTCTGGGATGTCTCACAGAGAGTCCATCCTTGTGTCTTGTCGGTAGATCAGCTCCTAAGGACTCAGCTGTAAGTCTTTCAAGGACTGAGTCTTGTCTCTCACCTCCAATGGAGAAATACCGTGAGATTTCCCAGAATTCTCAGGAGAAAGCCATGCCCACACAGAGGTCTCATTCACTATCTCCAGATTGACAGGCTAGACTCCACCCCTACACTCCCATCCTGAAACTGACATAAAAGAATATGACTGCCACAGACTACATTCATTATCTCTAAGGCATTCTATAGACCCTAGCCAAAACAGGGTGAAAGGGAGAGAATGGATACAATACTAAGTATATCAACCAAAATACAGTTGGTCAACACATTTCAATATTAGACAAAGTAGACTTGAAAACAAAATCAGTTAGGAGATAAATGTATTATGACATATTTTGAGAATTGTCATGGCAACACATGTACAAATGTGCTTGACATACAATGGATGTATATATGGCTTGTGAAAAGAGTTGTATGAACCCCCAATAAAGTGGTTTTTAAGAAATGCTATGTATATTTTGAGCAAGATACTGCACAGTCCTCTGTCATCCTCACAATTGCTCCTATGCCTGAGCCCATTGCTGCAGCCACTGTGTCAATGCATCTTCCTGATGGCCATCTTCTCCTTTGTCACCATTCTACCAGCAACCATACTGTCCTTCTACAAGGACTGCTCTCTCCTGACAACATGGCCAAAGTATGTAAGATGATGTCTCAAAATCCTTGCCTCTCAGGAGCATTCGGACATATTTTTTTCCAGACATACTTGTCTTTTCCGCAGTCCATGATACTTTCAACATCCTTCTCCAGCACCACAACTCAAATGCATTGATTTTTCTTCACTTTTCCTTATTCAGTGCTCAGCTTTCACATGCATACGAAGCAGTGTAAAATACAATGGCTTGAATCAGACATAATTTAGTCCTTATAGTATCATGCTTACTTCTTAATGCCATAAAGAATCCTGTGAGGCAGATTATCTAATGTAACTCACATTTACATCTATTTATCACTGCTTCCATGGACATGGATTGTGGATCCAGAGAACTAAATCCTTGACAGCTTCAACATGTTTTCCATTTATCATGTAGTACTCTTTGGTTTAGTTGTGAAAATTTGGGTCTTCTTTACAATGAGTTATTATCCACATTGAATGTTTCATCGTTAATCTGCATCAAAAAGCGCTTCAGGTGCTCTTCATTTTCAGCAAGAAAAGTTATTTCTGTCTATTAATAAGCCTTCTTCCAATCCAGATGCCATGTTCTTCTTCATACAATGCAGTTTTTTTATAAGTTGCTCAGAATATAGATTAAATAAAATAAATAAAGGAGTGCTGACTGTCCTGAAGACATTCATCAAAAACAGTGCTCCATGCATCGACGGACTAATTAAAATATTTCAATGGGCTGAGAAAGCACTGGAATCACTTACTCATCTTTGTCAGGGATTTGGAAGACAGTTACTTGGCCAACTGCCTGGAAGACCTCCATATTTATACTAATTCCAGAGAAAGGTGACCCAACAGAATACTTCAATCAACAACATATGAAAATGACACTTTTGTCAGCAATGAGGGCCTCATTGGTTCTTTTCACTTTTTTTCTTTTCTTTTACATTTAATTTTTGGAACAAAATGGAATTTAAAGGGGAATAAGTGGGGTGGTAGGATGTGGCGAGTTTCCCTACAAATTTCTCTTAGGATGGTGTAATATTCTTATATAAAGAGTGTATGTGTGTGTAGAAAATAAAAATTTCTCAGTGCAGCATTCTTGGCCTTTTTCTCACAAATGCAGATTTTCAAATTTACCATTCAATGTAAACTCTTGGGGTGGGCTTTGGCCATCTGGAAAATATATCAAGATTATCACTTTGGTGTGCCAAAAGAATTTTATATTTAAACATGTTTTATTTACCATGTTTAAATACATTTAACATTTAACATGTTTTATTTAGAATAAATCTCTCCATGTAAAAACTGCAAACCTGGGAGTGATGCTATTTTGTGTATCTTAATATTTGGCTAATGACCACGTAGCTCATGATTGCTTACTGAGTAATCAAAGAACATAATGAATTAGGAAAATGACAAATATAAATAAAGAGAGTTACATCATCTTTGCAGGAAATATTTTTATAAGAAAGAAAAATAGAGCATAGATGCTATAATAAATATAACATAATATTGACATATAATAAATTATATTAACATAGGAAAATTCATGTTTGAATGCCAAATATCTGAAAAAAAATGGTTGCTTGAGAAAAAAAATTGAAGCTTATCAGTATCATGTAATATGTCTGATTTATAGACTTCTGTTATTGGAAGATTAAATTGTCTTATAGAAAAGTCACAGATTTATGACATGGATGTGTGTAGTGACAGCATGAGTCTCCCTTTTTCTATAGCTCTTTATTAATGGTTCCTTACACTGAAAGGCATTGATTATATTTGCTGTACTTGAATATATGTGGTCACTAGAATATAATTAGTGGATACAAATTAACTTCAAATATGAACAATAAATATAAATATGCAAATTGCCCAAGTTCCTCTAGAATGTTATATAAGCATTTATGCAAAAACTTTATTTTAGCTTCTAAAATGATGGAATTAGGAAGTTGAAAAAGCTCACACACCTCTCATAAAGCTGGACAATTGGCGAAAGTCAACCAGATAAAGCTTCTGGAATTCAGCCACAGGCATAAAGTATATAAGATACATACATATTCTTATTAAAGCTTCTGACCTTTCAATAAAAATAATATGAACTTCTCCCCAACAATTGCTGGGGCGTTTTTGCACAGCATTGTGACTTTTTGCCCACTAATCCAGATTTGTGACACTGCATTTTTATCAGAATTGGAACAGGTGTGGAAGACAAGCATCTTTACAAGCACTGTCAGAGAAAGGTTCCTGGATGTGGATTATTGTCAGTTAAATTGGCTATCATCGTGGCAATCAGAAGTGGGATCAGAGGCAACACTGATCTGAGGTCAAGAGTCACTATGTGTCAAGCAATAACTGTATGAATAGCCTTGGACTTGACAAGGAGTTATGGTCTTTGAGACAGATTTCCACATATTCCTGATTGACAAGATTGCACAGGAGAGATTAGAAATACTTTTTAAAAAGCACTTTATTGCCATCTAGCTGATTCTGACTCATAGTGACCCTGGAGGTGAGAATTGACCCAGTGGGTTTCTGAGATGGTAACTTTTTACTGGAATAGAACAACTTCATTTTTCTCCCAAAAAGTGATTAAGGGTTTCCAACTACTGATTTTGCAGTTAGTAGCCCTACATAACCACTATGCCACCAAAAATTCAGAGGCATTAAGACAGCCTCCAACCCAAAACAACAACTACAATAGCAACTCTTGCCACAAGAAAGCTGTGTTACTATGCAAAGGATAAGTGGGCAAATCCACTCAAAATAAAAGTCAAAGATGTTTCATATTGAGCTATAATTTTTAAGCATACTAATCTGCATAGAGATTCATTAGTGGGGAATAGAAGCTTTATTAGTTTTTGAGTATATCTTTAAGATTAATTTTAGATGAATGGAGCTCAATGAATCCTGATGGGGTAAAAGTTTCTTTTAAAAAATAAACCACAGCCAGAGACATCAAATTGGCAAAAGAAAAAGGAAAAGCACTTAATTTGTAATATTTAATTTCAAACAGTATGATTGATGGTGAGTTTTTATCAGCAAATAGAGATGAAAATGGAGCATTTATTATTTGCAAATGTATACCAGATAATAAATGTCAACTGGAATTCTGTGACTAGAAACTACCCCTCAATGACTGAAATAAAAATAAAGTCAAATTCAGAAAAAGAGTACAGAAAATTTACTGCCAACCAATGTCATTTCCAAAAATATCAATGAAACTTCTTCATGCTGGAATAAAATGTCCAGACCACTATTCAAATTGACAGAAAGAATAACGGATTCTAGAAATTTTACATACATGAAGAATACATATGAGATTCAAATTTCTGTATCTTTCCAGTGATAAGTTATTATGATTTCAGAATAGATTATAAAAAGTTAATATGCTGAGTGTAATCCCTAATCAAAGTGGTGTATTAAGGCTCATACCTCAAATCTGGCCTTCCACCACATTTTCTACTAGAATTATATAGGAAAACATCTACATTTGATGATTTACATATTGTCTGTCACAGCTTTTCCCCAATATGTCAGGGTTGACCAGCTGTGAGTGAGAACATGCAGTTCATTAGGTTTAAAATATTTAAACTTTGTTCCTGTGGCAGACACCTATTCTGGTGTCAATTTGAGGATTAACAGTGTAGGGGTGGAATCTATCCTGTCAATCTGGAGACAGCCAATGAGGTCACTGTGTGGACATGGCCTTCTCCCTGAGAATTCTGGGAAATGTGGTAATTTCTTCTTGGAAGCAAGAGATACTCTCTCACTCACTTGGAGACTCTCTACTGACTAGGCTTACTTTCTGTGAGGCATCCCTGTGAGACTCCTGAGTAGGAGGCACATGAAACTACCCTAGTCCCCTGAGCTGCACAAACCACACGAATACAACCAGACCTCTGAAGCCAGAGAAGCCAGAGAGACCCCTATCAGTTCTGAGGTGCTTGCAATGCCACTGGATCCAAAGACTTTCTACTTACTGGCTGATGAACAATATGCATTTTGTATCATTGCATGTATTTCATGAGTGTGAACAGAGCTTTATAGATTGGTATCAGATACTGGACTTATGACTTTGGACTGGACTGGGTTAGGATGCTTTTTTAATCAATAGTTGCTCTTGAATATAAAGCTCTTTCTTAACACATTTGAATATCTATGAATTTATTTCTCTAGTCTACCAAGACTAACACAGTTTCTTATAAAATATTTCCCAACAATTTTGGTAAACACTTAGAATATATCTGAAAATATCACAGTAAAAACATCAACATAAAAAGGCAATGAATAGATGTTTATTTTGCACAATGGAAGGCAGTAAAGAAGAAATGCATGATAGAAACTATATGAGAAAAATAAAAAGTAAGTAGCAAAAAGCAAATTTAAGTCCAAACTTACTAATGATCACATTAATTGTGATGGACTAGAGATTTCACTTAAGGATGGAGATTGTCAATCTGTATAAGAAAGGGAGGCTAACTGTATATGATTGATCAATGACATACAATATTTAAATATATAAAGAGGTTTAAATTACTTTGTAAATGGCAAGCAATACACCACAAGACTAACCTCAAGTGTACCAGATTAGTTACATCAATATTAAACAACATAGTCTTTAATAGAAAAAAACATCACATGCATAAGGAGTGTCATTTCTTTTTTTGTTTTGTTTTGTTTTTGGGGTGGGGGGCATCACTGCCTCTGGTGGTCATGGGTGCTACCCAGTGCTTCTCCTGAGAGCTGCTGCTGGATTTGAACCGCCAAGCCCGCGGGCCGCTGTCCTGCCTTCATCCATTTATGCCACCAGGGTTCAGACCAAGGAGTGCCATTTCATAATAAAAATCACTTCACAAAATTGTAGATATTATAAAATGCACTTAGTATTAAAGTGCAGATCTTATTCAAACTCATGGTAACCATAGAGGATGGAGGAAAACTTGCCCAGTGGGGTTTCAAGACTGGAAATCATCATGGGAGCAGGCTACCACAACTTTCTCCCGGAGAGCAGCTGTTAGGTGTGAACGGTTAGCTTTTTGCTGGCTAAGAGTTAGCCACTATGCCCCCAGCGACCCTCATACAATTGCCCACATAGATGAAGCAATATCATTGTAATGAAAAAAAGAATTCAAAAAGCTCGCTGCCATTAGGTTAATTCTGAGTCACAGTAATTCTAGAGAGGAGGGTAGAATTTCCCCTTGGGTTTCTGAAGCTGTAACGCGTTATGGCAGTAGAAAGAAAACTTTCTCCCAGTGGTTGACTATTGACTTTGCAGTTGGCAGTGAATTGAATTCATATCCTTTCCAAAACAATTACTAAAATAATAACTCAGAAACTCAAAAGCTCAAGTATACAGGAGACTTGGCCACTATTACCAGGGAAATTGACCTAGATGACATTTTAGACACTGCACTCAATGATTCAAGAATACCCATGGTGACATACACACCATGGAGTATTGTGCTTCACTCAAAAGCTCTGAGGAGCACATGAAGCACATCTCTGCGTGGGAAGAACTGGAGGGAATTATGCTAAGCAAAGCCAGTCAGCCACAAAAGGATAAGTACTGCATGAGCCCCCTGAGGTAAGTAGAAACAGTATGGTGAGTATAAAAGAGAAGACTTCCATACCATAACAATTGGTCCAAGA
>PVJH01006193.1:0-30560 GCA_004026705.1 Nesogale talazaci
TAGTCTCCTTCAATTTTGTTCAGGAGAATACATTTGAGTGCGGGAGGGCAAGGGAAGAAAAAGAAATCTATGAGAATAAAATAGATCCTACTTTAAAATCAAAATAGAAAAACAGGGCTGAGCCCGGTGGCGTAAGTGGTTGAATGTGGGACTGCAGCCCGCGGGCTGGGTGGTTCAAATCCAGCGGCAGCTCTCAGGAGCAGCCTGGGTAGCGCCCACGACCCCCAGAGGCAGTGATGTCCCGTCCCCCCCCCCAAATAACAATGGAGAAAAAGTGGTATCCACATCTAAATCTCCTATTTCACTGAGTCTTGCTCGAAGTTACTCTTTACCTCATCAGAATGCCAAAGTAACAATGCTCAGTTTACTTCATATTGGAATAGGAAGTGAGCAATCTTACAACTTCATCTGCTCTGGGTCTTCCGTTTCTTTCACTGCCCCACTTTTGTTAGTGGTTATGCTTTCGAGATGAGCAGATTTTTCATTCCTTAGTCCCTTTCTAAAGGATCAGGGCAGCAAAACTGTCCTATGCATCTGTACAACTGTACTATCCATTCTGCATCATTTGCTTGCAAGTCTCAATGTACTCCAAAGGAGAGAAAGAAGCAAGAGGAGCAGAGCTGAGCCTAGATGACTGGGAGAGTGATGACTGGGAGGGTAATGGAGGTTTAGGGTGTTTTGGGGGGGGGGCTGACTTGGGATTAACAGGTTCTGGACAAAGTGACCTTCACAAAAAGCTACATTAAAACTCTAGGACTTCATCTTAAGAACAATAGTATGCCAACAAAGATAATGAATTGTTACTTAAGTTCTCCAGCAAGACATGCAGTGAGAAAATATTGGACCGGGGCATATGCACGTCACAGTGACCCTATAGGACAGAGTAGAATTGCTCTGTGAGTTTCTGAGACACTAAATGGGAGAAAAAATCCTCTTCTTTCTCCTCAGGAGCAATGTTGGCATTGAGTTATTCTTAAAAAAGCTTAATTATATTTGGCACATCCCATTTAAGATTGCAGGAGGATGTGATGCTTTATGTGGAAAATTCCATTAAGATAAATCTGGTGGAAGAAAAAACTTTTTGTCCAATTGCTTGAAATAGAATCTTGAATGAGTCGGTGACAAAAAAGCTCTACTTGTAAGATTATTACTTCCTATTAAGCCTCAGAAATTACTTTACACAAACGTCTTCATTTCCCAAAGGAGTATGCAAAATTTAACAACAAAACCCCAGTAAAGTTTACACGGATTCTGAACATTGCTCCCTAAAAACATTGCAGCAAGGAGGTTTCCAAGCAGGCCGGCTTTTGACACCTTTTAAGTGATGATCACTGAAACGTTTGCTTGGAAGCCACACATTTTGCACACAGTGACCTTCACACAAACATGGGCCTCATATTTCTGCCACAGCAAATGTAGATTTTTGAAGGAATGGAAGCAATATTGCTTTACCTATGGGATCTTTGGGTTTTAATCAAGAGGTTTTACAATGACAGCTTATAATGAGGCAGCTGGTATTACCAAAAAAGCCATATGGAACTATCATAGTGTTGCTGCAAATGGTATCAATTAACTGGTTCATTTTCAAAACTTTCATTTATGTGCAATTTGATCAGAGGGTGTAGGAAAATAAACAAAGGGCTTGGGGGGGGTGTGTGTGTGTGCAAAACCTTGACTATAAAAACCGATTCTATTTTAAAATTAAAGTAGAAGAAATAACCAAAGAAAGATATTCTCATCTAAAAGTTTACAGTGGAACATTTAGTGAGTATAAAAAAGATTTTATTTATATCATTCAAATGAAATTTAATTTACACTATTCTTATAGATGGAAAGATTTAGATAAATATCTTTTCAAGATTATCATTAGTCTAAGGCAAGTTTTAAAAATTAGCAACAGCAACAATATTGTTATGAGAATAATCATTTGAAGAAATGGACTACAAAAATAGATGTGACAACTACAACAATTCCTTTTTTTAACACTGTCACAAAATGAATGCTTCGACTTCATTTTTAATATTTATTTATTTTTCTGCAAAAGGAAAGAGGCTAATTCTGATTTTAATTTTTTTGAAGGGTGGAAGGCCACACAGTGAAAATACACACACCACAGAGAACAGATGTGGAATTAAAATTCGCAAATCAAGTAAGCAAATTAAGGAATGCAATGCCTTAAAGAGAGTCAGGTCAGATGGTGTTTGAGAATAATAGCTTAATACGTGGCTCCTCTGATGGAATTCTTATTCTGACCAAACCAATGAATTTTCACTATGATTTGCCTTTAAATATTACAACAATTAATTCTGTATGTCTTTAAATGAATACTATGTTCAAAAGTTAGGTGAGGTAGAAAGTTAACTAGCATCCTTTAAAAGCTACGATAGATGGGGATTCCAGTTACAGGTGACCCATTAACCAGCTGTGGCACTGTGGGCGAGCCATTTAGAATCTCTGAGTTGCTGTTTGTGTACATAAACTAGGAACGTTGGAGCAGATGGCCTCTAAGGTCCCTTTATGCTTATTATTCTACAAATCTAGAAAAGAAATGCTAATGACCCTAGCAGCGGTTATTATGAATGTAGTATCAGATCACCAATGCAAGAACGCACTTACGGTTAGTTTTACAAGCTTTAGATAGTGTGGGTGTAAGTCTAAATTTCAACCCCCTACAAGCAACATGAACTTGCACATGGTATTTGGCTTCTCTAACTCTATTCATAAGCGGGGATTAAAAACAGTACCTAGGTTAGTGGTATGTATAAAGCAAGTCAAGGGGATAATGCATTTGAAGTACTCAGTGCTCTACATAGCAAGCCTTAGAAATTGGCCGGCTTTTTTTTTTTTTTATGATTGGTTTAAGATCTAGCCTATGAAATAATTATGAAGAATCTCTGCAAATTTCTACAACCTCAGAATAGAAAACTTGAAAAATAGCTGCAAAAGGTAAGGTGGCAGTGTAGCGGATGATGAGTACCGACACTATTAAGGGCAGGCCAGGGATCCCTTTGGAACCCAGCAAGTACCATGGACCTGGGAAAAATACATACTATGTTCGCAAAGACAGAATGTTTCAAGACGTGCATGGACCCTCAAAGTCCATTCTAAGACATTATGTCTTAGAATTAGGTTTGAGTTTCACTCTTAAGACCTCTGAGATTACAGATGAGCCTGTGATCTGAAATACTGTTGGTAATCCCTGAGACAAGGAAAGAGTTCTTCAGTGGGTGCCGTTCTTTACCTACCTCTGGTCGTCATCTCAGCCAGCTTCACTCTTTGGAGCTATTGATTTGTCTGATCTCTGAGCTTGTGAGGCCTGCATTTCGGACTGCACTCTGTCACAGGCTGGGTCATCCCTCACTCGCTCTAACTTGCCAATAGGCTATCTTAAAGATAAAAACCACACTTCCCTGCAGGGGGGGGTTGGAGTGGGGAGAGTGCACACATATGTCCTAGTGCCTACTATGCAGGTAAGTGTGGGACTTGGGAAGTAGATTAGAGCAACAGGAGGTGACAGCCACGAATAAAAAGACATGCGTTTTCTGCAAGCAAGAAGGCAAAAGTTCTCCTAGGGCAGCTGTGGCAATGATGGTAGATAAAGTGAAAAGACTGTAAATGGAGAACTAAGCAGTCATTCATTTACATGTTGCTCGTGGTTCCTTCTGAGCGACAACAGCAGAGCTGAGTAGTCGTGACAGAGATCATATGGCCCACGGTCTAAAATATGTGTAATCTGCCTCTTTACTAAAAAGGTTTGCCAATTCTTGGTCAAGCCCTAGCTGTGGAATGGCATGTCTCATCATGCAGTTTCCCCTAATTGTAATATTTCTGGCTCTGTGGCATTCAAACTTGGTTCTCTGACCCTTCTGTGAATTTTGCAACCTGCCTAATACTGTGCAATAAACCTCTTTCTGCTGAAAACAATCACAGTCATTTCAACTGCTGCAACTAGGAAACACGAAATGATACCCGGTAACAAAAACCATAGAATTGGGTTATAAAATTAAAAATTGTTTTTACTTACATTGTGTGTCATCTCAAAGTACTTCTGACAGGCTACCTGATAATGTGTCCCTTTTACTAATTCCAAAATCTAAAATGAATCGGGAAAGAGAGAAAGGAAGAATTAGCAACTAAGCATCTTCTAAACCACTGTAGCACACAGTTGTCAGCCTTTTCATAATCTTCACTACAGACAGGAAACGTCTTCAATCATGCAGCATGGTACACTTCTGCAGCCTGGTTGCTGTGATAATTTTGACATTACGCAGTAACTGTTTAGGTCAGCATGAAACCACAGATAACAAGAGATAGTAAATGATCTTTCTGACCTATCAACTGTGAATTTCAATAACTTTACCTCAGCGACAAGATGAAAACAGATCCCAGCATTATTACTATGACAGTTACTGTTGGAACATCATATTACAACTCTCCCAAAATTACAGATAAAAATCTAATCATCTAAGTGGTTGGGCGCAAGAAGCAATCACGGACACTATTTAGATTTGTTATTTTACACATTATTGGTTATATAGATACAACATGAAACGCTGTGGTGTGTCCATCAGGAAAATTTAATATAAACCCTTTAGACTGGTATCTGTGGACAGAGAATGTTTTTACCTTCCATCAGATTAGCATCCCCCCACTCCCCCGCAAACACACACACACGCACACACACACACCTCTTTTATTTTTGAAATGACATTATTTCTAGGAAAGCTCAGCAGAATGTAAGAATGAATAGTCTATTCTGTTCAGCTATTAGGAACACCATCCTATCTTTGTGAATACAATTTGCTTTCCAATTCTACTTCATGTAATCTCTTCTGAGCAGTACAAACTCCATTCTTATCAACAGAGTGCAATGCCAGTTGAAATTTGTAAAAGTTTCATCACCTTTCCCCTTCAAAGTAAATAAAATGTCTATTTGGACTGTTTATCAAATACAGTGAACTGCTGGAATGTCAGAGATAACCCCAAATGAAGAGACTCGCAATTCTGGAGAAATGCTAATTTCAATTCCTTTTCAAAAGGTAGGCCCTTCCTGTGACATGAAGTCCCAAACGCAGGCTGTCTTCATTACTCACTATGGCCTTTCATCTTCTGACGTAGGGGCAAATAAATTACAGTTGCAGAATGGGGACCATAAAACGCTGACAAGAATGGGCTCAAAAGAATTATTTTTCTGATTGTCTAATGGAATAAATGTATGTCTTCCACTTCACCTTTGGTTAAATCCAAAACGGCCTGGCTAAATGCCGATCAATCACAGCATCCAGCATGCTGTATGGTTCCATGAAGTGTTATAGCAAAAATGAGTAAATGAAAATAGTCACTTACATGTGAATTATACAAGAAAAAAGTAGAGAAATTCACATAACTTCTTTCATACAACTGAGGTCAGATTCTCTGACACTTTTACAAACAGATAACCAAATTGTGTTAGGTAAACTTGGGAATCATTCCTGGCAAACATCAATTTTAACAATCTATTAATACCCGTGAATTAGAATTTTGGAGAAGAATTCAGACAAACAAGCATAAAACAATACCATAAATTATCTGAAGAGAAATAACTAAAATAGACACAAAAACTCAACTGTAGTATGGCAATAAATACAATAAATTTCTTTTAAGTAAAACAGAACAGTGGATCCAACAGATTGTCCTGTGTGTATGAATTTCCTTTTTATAAATGCATTCTGGTTTATATAAAATTTGAAATAAAATGTTGAAGGTGACTCAGAAATGGTTGCAGCCATGCATCAACAGCACTGCCAGGAAAGACAGCCAGGCTCAGACAGTGTGTAAAGAAGGCATCACTGCCGATGCTAGATGGATCTTGAATTATATCTGTGCTTACCCATGTTGTATTGACTATTACAATAACAAAAGGCATCAGACTGTGTGGATCATAACAAGTTATGATAACACGGTAACTAGTGGGAATACTAGAATATTTCACTGTATTAATGCAGAAACTCATACAAAGACAAACAGGCAGTCGGTTGACCAAAACAAAGAAATACTACATGGTTTAAAATCAGGAAAGTTATACAGCAGGGTCGTATCAGTTCACCGTCCTTAACTCATCTGCATATTGAGCAAATTATCCAAAATGCTGCATTATATGAAGAAGGACACAACATCAAGATTGGAGGGGGACTCAGTAACAATACACGATTTGCATATAACACAACTCTGCTTGTTGAAAGCAACGAGAAGTAGAAACACTTATTGATAAAGATAAAAAGTACAAGCTTTGATCAGGAAACAGAGAGAAGCCTGGTAGCACAGGGATTACAACCTGCGCTCTTAACCATCAGGTTAATAGTTAGAAGCCTGAATCAGCCACTCCCCCAGGGAATGATAGGGCTTTCTGCTCCTGTAAGATGTGTAACTTCACAGCAGAGCATGGACGTCCTGAAGGAGTGTCAAGGACAGACTCTGGGGCCAGGATGTGGCACCCCACTGGAATGGAGGACACTCCTAGAGGTCAACAAACAGACCTTGAACTATTTACGGGTTGTTCTTTATTACTATATTTAAATATTTTTGCTTGAACATTGGCTTTTTTGTTGTCATAGTTTTATTTTCTTTTGCCTCTTCGTTGTGCTGTGCCTTGTTTTTTTGTGCAGATTAGTATCTCTGCAGGCCTATCTAGATAAGTGATCCAAAATCAGTGGCAAGGGGCGTGTGAGAGGCATGGTAGGGATTGATCAAGGGTAATGCAACAGAGAGAAATTACTGAAACCCAAATGAAGGCTGAGCATGATAGTGGGACAAGAGGAAAATAAAAAGAAACAGAGGAAAGAAATAGGAGGCAAAGGTCATTTAAAGAGGTCTAAATAAAGGCATGTATATAGGTAACTATATTTTTATGGTGATGGGGAAAGAGATCTACATGCCCATAGGGTTGGTATTAAGGCAGCAGATGGACATTGGACTTACTCCACTCAAGTACTTCCTCAATGCAAGAACATTTTGTTCTATTAAATTGGCAATCCTTGATGTTCACCTTCCCAACACGATCACTGAAGACAAATGCATGCACAAGCAAAAGTGGTGAAGAAAGCTGATGGTGCCCAGCTATCAAAAGATACAGCGTCTGGGGTCTTAAAGGCTTGAAAGTAAACAAGCAGCCATCTAGCTCACAAGCAACAAAGCCCACATGGAGAAAGCACACCAGCCTGGGTGACCATGAGGTGTCAAAGAGATCAGATATCGAGCATCAAAGAACTAAAAATTATATCATTGAAAATGAGGGGGAGCACAGATTGGGGACCCAAAGCCCATCTGTAGGTAATGGGACCCTTACAGAAGGGTTGTGGGGAGGAGACGAGCCAGTCATCAGGGTGCAGTTTAGCAATGATGAAACATACAACTTTCCTCTAGTTCTTCAATGCTGCCTTCCACCACCACCCTCGCGCCCCCCCCCCCCCCCCGCACACACACTATCATGACTCCAATTCTACCTTACAAATCTGGCTAGACCAGAGGATGCAAACTGGTACAGATAGGAACCAAAAACATGGGGAATCCAGGACAAATCATACCTTCAGAGTCAGTGCTGAGAACCGCAATGTCGGAAGTGGGGAGGGAAAGTGACGTAGAAAGGGGGAACCAATTATATGGATCTACATTTAACCTTTCCCCTGCATGGTATAAACAGGGAAGAGGGTGAAGGGAGACATTGGATGGTGTAAGATATGACAAAATAATAATAATTTATAAATTATCAAGGGTTCATGAGAAAGGGAGGGGGGAAATGAAGAGCTGAGAACTTAAGTAGAAAGCAAATATTTTGAGAATGATAGTGGCAACAAATGTACAAATGTGCTTGACATACAATGGATAGATGGATGGATTGTGATAAGAGTTATATGAGCCCCCAATAAAATGATTAAAAGAAAAAAAGATTTATAGCTTCAGAAACTCACAGAGGCAGTTCAACTCTTCAATAGGGTGGCTATGAATAGAGATCTACTTGATCACAGTTGACATGAAGAAAGCAAAAATTTTCAGAAACAGGACAATAGGCGACCTCATGATAAGTAGAGAAAAGAGGGCAGTTTTCAAGGATTTCAGTTTACTTGGATCCGCAACCAACACCCATGGAAGCTGTACTCACAAAACCAAGTGACATCCTGCACGGGCAAGTATGCTGCAGAAGGTCTCAGTCATTACAAGTATGACAAGTGGAGATGTCCCCTCCAGGACTAAGGTCAGCTTGACCCACGCCATGGTACTTTTAATCACCTCCTATTCCTGGGAAAGTTGCACAGTGGATAAGGAAAACTACGTTAAGAATTGATGCCTTTACAGTATGATGTTAGAAAAATATTAAATATATCATGGATTGTCAAAAGATTGAACAAGTCTGTCTTGGAAGAAATACAGCCAGAATGCTTCCTAAAAGTGAGGAGGGTGAGACTTCTTCTTCCCTACATTGGACATATATCATCAAGAGAGATCATTCCCTGGAAATGGATGTAATTCTTGGTAACGAAGGTGAGCAAAAATGGAGAAAGGAAAGCCTTCAGTGAGATGGACTGCCACACAGACTGCCACAGTGGACTGAAACAAGCAGGTGGGTGGCACAGGGCTGAACACTGTCTCAACGTGTTGTACACAGTGTCACCATGAGTCAGAGCTGGCACCTAGCAGTAACAATAAGATGTCCAGTGATATTATAACACAAATACTATAAATGCATGGAATAATAAACAAAAAACCAATTTTCTCATTGTTCAGGAGATTAGAAATCCCAATTTTGACTTTGGGGGTAGGTTTTCTCTGTTGCTTCTGGGTGGAAGGCCTTATCTCTTTTTCACCTTCTGCTTCTTGGTACCTTGGATTTCTAATGCGTTAGCTCGTCTCCTTTACTTCATTTGTTCTTTTATGTCTCAAAAGAGATTAAAATACAACCTAGACTAATACCTTCTCGTTAACATAACAAAGAAATCCTACTCCCAGAGGGACTGAAACTATTGTGGTTGGGATTTCTAACACATATCTGCAGAGTGGGATAACAATTCAATCTGTAACAGGACGTGATGAAGACATAAGGGGCATTGAATTAGCTAATAGAAAAAGTCCACGTGAAAGACTGGTTTGTGGACATTAGGCATCATTGGTGGCCGTGTACGCGCGCGCACACACACACACACACACACACACAAAATGCTATCCACAAGGTGAGTTGAGTTGCTATCAGTAAGGGGGGGCAGTTAGAACTCACCAGCCACTCAGCAGAAGGATGAGGCATTCCGTGCCTTTAAAGGATTATAGGCAGTTGTACTGTCTTATAAGGTTGCTGAAAGATTAGCAGTGGGTTTGGGTTTTATATGCAATTTAAATGATCTTGCTTTCTTTAAGAGGAATATAAAAATGTGTCTGCTTTTCAAAGTAAGACTAGAAAATGTAAATATTTCTTTAAAAAAAAAAACCTTAATAACTAACAAGAATCTGTTTTAATGGCATGCTGTGACTTATGGAACAATGAGACAGAGAAAGAGTAGGTCTTCTGACCCAGTGAAGAGCATTTGGCTTTTTTACGGAGTAAAAGGGGGCACTACTGTAGTGTTCCAAACAGGGGAAGGCTTGAACTAACCTGCGTGTCTAACTGCTGACTCTGCCTGCTGTGCTGCAAACAGACTGGAGAGAGCGGGGGAGAAACAGGGAGGCTATTTCAGGTATCCAGGGGAGAAAAGATAAAGGCCCAGGCCAGGATGATAGCAGTAAGTGGGTGAGAAGTGGTCCGATTTGAAGATGTACGCATTTTCTACATAACAGCCATCAACCATTTCTGGAAATCAGATGTCTGGCACAAAAATGCGCAACAGGAATCTGTTCCCTAGTGAGAATAATACATTATCTATCACTCAACCCTTTCTGCAAACGAGTTCTGAAATAAAACTAGCTTTAAAAGACAATATAATACATATATATACATAAACTGCCAGGTTAACAGTCAAGTAGCCAAAACACCATTTACTATTAACAAAACAACCCACAGTTGACTTCAACATAATATATTCAACTCCCTGCCACCAAGTCGATTTCTACTCCAAGCACTCCTAGGGATCAGAGCAGCACCTGCGCTGTGGGTTTCCGAAACGGTAAGCCTTCACGGAAGTAGGGAGCTTTGTATCTCTCCTGCTGAGCGGCTGGTGGCTTCAAACTGCTGACCTTGGGGTTCACAGTCCAACCCACAACACACTAGACTTCTAGGTTCGAGAGTAGCACCCAAATATGACACCCGAAGTCTCTCTGAGTATTAGCAATATCTGAGGAGCATTTCTCCTTTGGAAACCCTGTACTTGATTCTGATATTCTACAATTTGTATCTGGAAAGCTATAGAGAATTCTTTCTGCACCTTATTTTGGTAAAAATTTCCTAACATAAACACTCAACTAGGATGTGTGTTTTATTTGAAGTTTAAAAGTCAAGCAATTGTAATGGGAAAAAACAGCAACTGGAGAAATATTTTGTGGGGTAGGTATACTCTAATGACAGCACTGATGAAATGTGCTTGATTGACTCCCAGAATGGAAATGCAAAGCTAAAATTCAGAGAAAGGAAAAGAAGAAATGAGATAGGAATAAGATGCTAAAGTTCAGTTTATGAAATAGAAGCAATATGGGAGACATGGCCAATAAATAAACAAATAAGCACCCAGCAATATAAGGAGAGAGGACTGGGGCTGAGGAAGTAGGCAGGATATGGGGTCAAAAATCAAAATGCCTCACAAGGTGGAGGAGCAGACGGCAGATGTAGTCTGTGTTTTCTTTGACATCATTTGTTTCCCTAGGGTGGCTTCTGCATGCCTAAACCTCTCCGTTCCCACAAGCTGGCCTTTGCCTTCTTTATAAAGAAAACTCCCGAGGCAAGAGCTTGGCCAACTAGGATGGGTGCACAGAGAGAGTCAAGAAGACAGCAGGTGAGAGCAGTGCACCTTATACAGAAGTGGAAACTCAGCAAGGGAAGAAAGGGAAAGGAGAGACAAAATATAAGAAGTAGAAGGAACAATCCAGGTGGAAGATAAATGTGATCAGAGGAATAGGTTAAGTGAAATGGAGGTCACAGCTTGCTATTCTCATGGCATGTAAAACCCCAAATGTAATTAACAGCTTATAGAAGGTATTTTAGTAAGAATTTTTGCCATTGAGAACCCATACACTTACGTCAATTGGTTTTTGACAAGGGTGCTGTCCATTTGATGAGGACAGAAAAAGCTCTTCAATAAACGGTGATGGGAAAAAGTGGATTTTCATATTCGGAAAAATGAACCAGCATCCATGTCTCATACTGTGCATGCACAGACACACACATACACCCACCCACACACACTCAAATTCAAAATGCATAAAGGACCTAAAGGTGCAAACTAAAACCATAAAATTCTTAGAAGAAAATGGAGGGGCAACATTGTTGGGTCAAGCTTTTAATAATAAGTTAAAAGGCATTCATAATACAAATAACAGAGGACAACAGTGATCACAGAAATATAAAAAAAAATGTTATCAAAATACCAGCTCAACAACAGAAAGTGAAACATGTCAATTTAAATAAAGGACAGTGAGGCTAAAAAGACATTCATGTTACCAACAAAAACATGAAGGCATGCTTGCGATCATTAGCTATTGGAGAGATCCAAATCAATCTACCATGGGGCTATCCTCCTATCCCAGCAACAGTAGCAAGGTGTGGTTGGTCAGAAAGCAGCAAATGCAGGTAAGTGTGGAGAGATGGGAATGCTCACACACAGCCGGTGGCACTGTAAAATGATACAAACACCATGGCACTTCCTTAAGTTCAAAAGAGAAGTATACTTCCATGCAGCAGTCTCAGATGATTTCCTCCAGCAATCTCACTACAGATCTATATCCTAGAGAAATAGGATCCAGGATACAAACAGATACATGCACACTCATGCTCACCGCACCATGGTCACAAGAGCAAAAAGGTGAAAACCCAAGTGCCTCACCAACAAATAAAAGGATAAACAAACTATGGTACACACATACAATGGAGTAATAAACAACCTTAAAAGTAACAAAAAAGCTGTGAAACACCCCATAACACAGATGAAGCTGGAGGAGACTTTGCTGACTAAGTCAATCACAAAAGAACAACTATCACATCAAACAGAAAGAAACATTCCATATTGCTTACCAGGGATGTGAGGGCAGGCCAGGAAAATTACTAATTAGATAATAAACACATAATAATGTTCACAGAATGAGAAAGCAATACAAACTAAGAGCAGCACATATCGCAGGTGCAAAGGAAGGCATGGGAGGTTCACAGGAGTGACGGACAATGGTAATGATTACATATACAATCTTGCAACATCAACAATAACAAGCAGTAAGGTATGAATAGATATGCAGACAGATAGGCAATCTGCACAGGGATGGATACGTAAAAAGGACCATACCTGTGTCCATATATACATTTGACAGAATTTCTACATATGTATCTATATGATCTGAAAATATATCCATGCATACAGTAGAGCAATCAGGCAGCAAAGAAAACTTCTTAAGTATAGCTAGACACCTTGAAAGAATGAGTCATTGGACTTGGGAGTTTAGTATTACCGTCTCGGGACCAGCTAAGTCAATTAACATAGCATAGTTCACAAAGACAATTCCTGCATCCTAGTGTGGTGAGTAGCAACTGGGGCCTTGAAAGTCTATGAGCGACCCTCTGAGGTTGATTCCTCCCCCTCTGAAGTAGAAACCAACAGTCCAAATGATGCTTACAGTCCACGTGAATGCTGGCTGCCTCTCAACTCTGAGACGACTACTACAAGCTACTCTGAAAGGGATCACAACAGACGTTCTTGGGTAGAGTGAGAGAAAACTGTGGAACAAAACTCAAATTTTTAGAAAGATCAGGCTTACTGGTCTGATAAAGACCAGTGAACTCCTGTGACTATGGCCTCACTCTTTAGGTCTAAAAAGAAACTCACCCTAAGGCTCTACTTTCAACTAACAATCCACAGGTCTCTGAGGTCAACGGGAACCTGGGTGCTTAGTTGGTCCACAGTGGCTGCTAACAGCAAGGACAGCACTTTGAAACCACCAGCCATGCCTTGGGGGAAAGACAGGGCTTTCTATTCACAGACAGTAAGATCTTAAAAACGCACAGGGGCAGGTCTATCCTGTCCTTTGGGGCCATTCTGAGTCAGAACTGATTCGATAGCAGTGAGTTGTAAGGTGAACAATAAAACCAAGGATGTGCATATTCCTTAGGGGAAAACCCCAACAGCTACCCATTAGAGGTCAAAAGAGCAGTGTCTGCTCAGCATGCAGGAAGGGATAAGAAAGTAGATGGCTGGGAAAGGGGAGCACAGGGAGGGAACAGGCAGGGTGCTGTAAATGATGCCACGAAACAAAACCGACAAAACCGCCGGAGTCACTGAATGGAAAACCCATCTGTCCTGTGAATTATTATTCAAATCCCTATTAAAAAGAAACTTTACAAAAAAAAGTGGCAAGACAGACTATCAACGAGGACAATATATGCAGAAATCATATAGCCGATAATCTAATAACCAAAATACAGGAGAGCTTCAAGAGTTGTGTAGGGAATTGGAACTGAAAGTGTGAAATTTTTCCCACAAACTTTGTGAAGCTCTTTGAATATATAAATCTTCAGCAATCTACCCAAAAGATCCAATAGTCACCAGGCATGAGAAAGGATGCTCAGTGTCACTAGCCATCAGACAGATAGATACATGCAAATCACAAGGACAAGGAGACATCCTTTCGTCCCTGCTAGGATGTCCATGACGAAAAACAAATGCTAAAAACCCAAGCAAATACCAAGTACTGGGGCAAGAACACGAGGTATTTGGAATACTTACCAATTCCTGGTGGGAAAGCAAAGTAGTAGTCACTTGGGAAGACAGGGTGGCAGTTTAGCAAAGAAGTAAAAATGAAACTACCATATGACCCAGTAATGCCACTCCAAGGTATATACCCAAAGACTTGAGAGCAGAGCCTGGAGTATCAGTGTTCATTGTAGCACTATGCACAATAGCCAAAATGTAGAAATATCTAAATGCCTGTCAGCAGATGAACAGGTAAACAAATGTACACAGATACAATGAAATGTTATATAGTAGTAAAAGAGAAAAAGCTTGATACAAAGTGAACAGAAATTGAAGAGCTGGTGAGTGAAATAAGTTAGCCACAGAAAGATGGCCTTATTCATATAAAAAGACAAAAAAATGCAAACATAAAGACCAAAGTGCATTCATGGCTACCAGAAACAGGAGAGGGGAGCCAGGGGGTATGGTTCCACCATGGGGTTTCACCATGGATTACTGTAATTGCTGTGAATAAGCTGTAAGCCTACAAAAAGCTGAACTGACAAAAAATTGTATAATAGATACAGCTACAATGACAAAATAATACAAACAACAACAAAAGAGTAGGTGCAAAGGCTACTTATGAACAACCAAATAGTTCATGGAATTTGGATGCTTGCTTTGGAGGTTTAGGGTCCTGGTTTCAAGAAGCATCCCAGTTAGTTGGCCTAATAACATGTTTATGTTCCACTTCTTCATTCATGATGCAGTGTCTCAGGACTTAAAACTTACCAACCGTCATCTAAGGCACAAGCATTTGTTGTACCAGGAGGAGAGACTCAGGAAGAAGAGGAAGAAATGGATGTGCAGTTGACTTCCTTCATGAACAACTGGTCCTCTTTTTGATGAAACAAGAAGAACTGGATGGTGCTCCGATACTGGACATTTTGATTAAAGATTCTATTTAAAAATCCAGAACGACTCCAGGGGGGGTGTGGGTCAGAATTTTAAATTCTCATGAATTCCAGACTACCCGGAGTCAACACTTAAAACCTAAAAACATTCCCTGCAGACAGGACCAAATAATCATGTCAAATTAACTGACACTCTTACAATAGTGGTTAGTGGATTTCAATGGGAATCTGTCTGTCTCTGAGAAAATAATTTCTTTTCTGCTGGTGGATAAGCAATGAAGGGCATTGTGCCCTGGGAGAAAATGCTTAACATTACTTATATAGACTCCCATTGGGAGAATCTGCCCGGATAGGGTTACTAGTCATGCATTTAATTTCAGCTCTCCTTGACCCCAGCTGCTTGCTTCAGGCTACCTGGATTTTAGATTTTGTCTTTGTGAGATATAAAGCAATTTTTGGGGACCAATTTGGAAAACAAACTAATGGAACCGGATTTTGCCTTAACTTTAAAGGAATTTAAAATACTTCTTTGAACTCAAAAGGCTGAAAATACCCCAATGTGAAAAGAAACAGAACTGCTAGCCTCAGGTTGTGGATTTGGAAGTCAGTAGACTTTGATTCAAATCTCTTGCTTTAGAGGTTGCTCAATAAATGCAATTTAAGGGCTGAGCCCCGGTGGCGTAGTGATTGTGTGCGGGACTGAGGCCCAAAGGATTGATGGTTCAGATCCAGAAGCAGCTCTCCAGAAGCAAAGCTGGGCTCCCTACTCCCACCAGGGCAATGATGCCCCACCCCCCAAAAAATCAATAATTGCAATTTAAGACTACCTTTTGAGACATTTCTTAGTCCTGTAGACATCATTTTGTCTTGGTGAGTGAGTGTTATTAAGATTTTTGCCTGATCTTGAAGTTAAATAAGTGGCCAGAGAGGCAAAAAGCAAACATGGAAGAAGCACATCAGCCTAGGAGATCATGAGGTATTGATAGAATCAGGTTATAGGCACAAGAAGATCCCAAACAAACAAACAAAAAACATATTGTGGAGGACGAGGAGGGGTCAGAACAGAGACCTAAAATCCATCTGTAGACAAGTATATCCCCTCACAGAAGGGTCACAAGGAGGGGAGAAGTCAACCAAAGCTCAGTATAACATGGAAGAAACACACAATAGTCCTCTGGTTCTTTGAGACTTCCTCACTCACCACATTCACGACCCCAGTTCTGTCTAGACCTGAGCATGTACACTGGTACAAATAAAAGCTCACAACATATGGAATCCAGATCAAAAAAATCCCTCAGGTACAGAAATGGGAATAGTGATACTAGTGGAGGGGGAGGAGAGGAAGAAACGTGGGTGAAGGAAAACAGCGGCTGGTGCAAGATATGAAAATAGTAATAATCTAAATTTATCAAGGTGTCACAAGTGGGGGGGGGGTTGAAAAAGGGGAGTTGATACAAAGGGCTCAAATAGAAAGTAAATGTTCAGAAAAGGAAGAAGGCAACACATATACAAATATGCTTGAAACAATTGATGTATAGAATGTTATAAAAGCTGTAAGAGCCCCCCAATAATTTATTTTTATTTTTTTGGCCTAGTGTCTAACTTTCATTGTTTGCCTAAATAGTTTTCAGTTAATTTTTTAACCTATATAAGTGTATACATCCCATGTATTTTAATCAAAAAGCTTTCCCTTATATGTATGTATCTCTTTTTTTCAAAAGTACATTCTATACCATTGGCTAGAGTAATGATATTAAAATTACAAAACATGTCAACAAGCTGATAATGTTTCCTCTAAAGAGGACAAGCAATATATAAAAACGTGAGAGATACAAATGGATTTTTAGCTCTCAATAGTAAACCCTAATCTAAAAGCAACTAGTTCTTATGATGCATTCACTATCTGCTCTCATTGATGATCCCAGAAGATAAGGGTGAAGAAATATGATGATGTCTGACTACCAGAAATAATGTGCCTGGGGTTTTAAAAGGTTTCCCACTAGTTCTTTAAAACTTTCTCTCCCCCACTATCATGATCCCAATTTTACTTTACAAATATGGATAGACCAGAGGATGTACACTGGTACAGATAAGAATTGGAAACACAGGGTATCCAGGACAGATAAACCCCTCAGGACCAGTAATGTGAGTAGCAATACCAGGAGGGGAAGGGAAAGGTAGGGTAAAAAGGAGGAACTGATGACAACAATCTACATATAACCCTCTCTCTGGGGGTCAGACAACAGAAAAGTGGTGAAGGGAGACATCAGACACTGTAAGACACGCACAAAATAATGATCTATAAATTATCAAGGGTTCATGAGGAAGGCAGGGTAGGGGAGGAAGGGAGAAATGTGGCGCTGACAGCAAGGGCTCAGGTGGAAAGATGTTTTGAGAATGATGATGGGAACAAATGTACAAATGTGCTTGACACAATGGAAGTATATATGGATTGTGATGAATTGTACAAGACTCCAATAAAATGGTTAAAAAAAAAAAAGACTTGTCTTAAAACATTTAAGTGGAGTGACAGCTAAATCTGTATGAAAGGTACATACCAGCCCATGTGGTCCAAGGATTATAAATAATAAAATCCAAGATTAGAGGATTGTATTGGAGCTTAAATTCTAAGCACACCTGGTTTGCAGGCTATGGATAACAGTAAAAGCTCTAAATCCATTTAGTGTAGATTGCAACTCAATGTAAGGCAAATTCATATCCTTAAGACTGAACCAATAGACAACATCATGATAAATGGAAAAAAAGATCAAAGTTATCAAGGACACCATCTTGCAATCAGTCCTTATGGAAGTAGCAGTCAAGAAATCAAAAACTGCTCTGCATCGAGGAATATGTTGTAGGAGACCTTTAAACCGATAAAGAGTAGTGATGTCACTTTGAGGACTAACATATCCTCGACCCAAGCCATGGTATTCTCAATTGCCTCATCTGCACATAAAAGCTGAGCAGGGAATACGAACGACTGTAGAAGAAGGATGCCTTTGAACCACGGCCTTGGGGAGAATGTCCCAAGCACCAGGGATGCTGGAACAAACCAATCTGTCTTAGAGGAAGTATTGCCAGAATGATCTTTAGAAGCGAGGATAGTCAGATTTGGTCTCATGCACTCTGTACATGCTATATCAGAAGAAACTAGCCACTGGAAAGACATGTGAAGTTGAGGGCCATTGAGAAAGGGGAAAATTTTTGATGAGGGGAATGGATGCATGGCTTCAACTGTGGGCTCAAACAGAACACATCTGTAAGGATGGCGTAAGATGTAGCAGTGCCTCACTCTGCTATTTATAGGGTCTCTAGGACTCAGAACTAACTAGATGCCCTTAAGTTTGGAAAGGCATTAATTATAACTCACTTCATACTCAAGGCAAATTACTATTATTGTCTTCTTTTTAGAGGTATTCTAATAAAGTGGGTAGCCATGAGATTTTTGCCCTTGAGAAGCAAAGAGCAAATAAGGTGAGTAAGCGGTGATTAACAGATACAATAAAAATCGACTGTTGGGGAAATGTTACACATATGCATATATAACTGAAAGGTATAGGTTGCTTCATAACGTTTAGTCACACTTCCATCTCTCTTCCTAATGCTCCCTAATATTCCCTGCCATCTGCAACTTCTCTTCTGCCTTTTGCTTCAGTGCTTGCCAATGAGATTCAGATGATTCTCTGGCAGCAGACTGTAGCCACCTGCCCATCCTTGGCTTCGCTGAGCGGCGTGCTCTATAGCTAGGTGTGCGGCACTCACCAATTAGACATGTGGCTAATATGTTTCTAACTCAAGGTCACATTCTGTCTTATTTAAAAGTGGCATCAACAGGCGTATTTCTGCCTAAAAAGCTCAACCTTGTGAAACTAGACCATGATGATATTTTCCCACTCCACTTCTAACCTCCTTTCACTTGAAAGGTGAATGAAATGTGGTAGAGGCGCAGAGTCTGAAACACTTTTGACTGCATTACTTTGCTCCCATTTCTCACACATTCAGCATAGCAGCCTACTGTCATCTTATGACTCTGCTTTGACCTTCATTTTTGGGCTGACTGACTAAGGGCCAAGTTTCCCTCTCTGGAAGATGCACTTTCATTCATTTAAAACATTCGTAAAGAGCATAATTTTCTTGCCTCACTCTTGGTTATAAACTTAGTTATCTAGCTGAGTCAATTCTACCTCTAAACACCTCTCAATTTTTTTTCTTTTGTTCATAGTCTGTTGTTCAGACTCTCATTGGCTTTTTTTTTTTTTAATAAAGCTTTCGAGTTTCACCTGCCTCACTCAGGAGGTCTCCCTCCACACTGTCACCACACTAAGTTTTCTGAAATCCAGCTCTCATCCTGCCATTGCCTGTCTGGCACATCTCAGTCAGGATGGGATACACACTGCATCTTGATTCATAAGACTTTTCCACCAGTCTCCAGGCTCTCTGGAGTCTTAAATTCTGGTCCAGTCTGCTATAGGGTGTTCCTTGGAATTTTTCTCCCCAAATCCTAGTGATCCCAGAGTTCTCTCTTCTGTTGTTTGATTTGGTACAACACAGATTTATGTATGTTTCCATAATGTAAGACTTATTAGGGTAGAGTTTCTCAAATGAATTTGTCGCGAGAACCTATTCTTCTGGATCTCCCAGGATGAGCATCTCTGAGACTTACACTGACAACCTAATCTAAAGCCATGCTTCCCTCCTTTAAGCACCACTCAATTCCTTTTGCCTGGAATATTTCCCTTTGTTGAGTGTCTGCCCCGGCATTCAAATGTCTGCTGCAGGAAGAGAAGGGTCTTGCTACCTTTATTTATCACATTATTCCTACTAAGAAGCCACGTTTCCGTTCTCAGCTGCTAAGCAAAGGATTCACAGTTCAAATCCCCCCACCAGTGACTCTGGGGAAGATAGACCTAGCACGATGTTCCTCTGACGACTGCAGCCAAGAAAGTCCTGCCAGGCACTTCTCCTCTGTCCCAGGGCTTCCGTGAATCCGAACCACCCTGATGACAGCAAATAACAATGTGTCCCCACCATCTTAGGCAGTCACTGAACTGTAGTTACACTCCATTATTTTTTAGTGAAGCTAAATGATGGCTCGTTCATTTAATATTGATGTGTCTCATCTCTCCCCACTAAGTAAACTCCCACTCGACTTTCAAACACAGTGGTGCCTGTGACCTCATGGAACACTCCTCGGTGTCCACTAGCATTTGCCCTCTCCCCATCCAATCCTGTAGCTACTACTTTTAGTGTAACAATGTAAGAATATATTCAAAGTTAATTAGGTTTTTCTGACCCCACTAGACTGCAATTTCTAAAACAGTCCCTTATTTATCTTTCTATTTGTGGGCTTGAACATAAAAAAACACTATATCAAATGCTCAATAAATGTTGAGTCACAATTGCCTTTTCTCATCAAAGCTACTAATATTTGCATCAATCTTTGAGAAAATTTGCTAGAACCTCTGTAATTAGTTACTTCTCATCTCTTCTGTCTGCCACACACACACACAATGTGAACATCTTTCATCATTATTTAATTTATTTGATTTCAGATTTTCAGTCATCAAAAATAGACAGGTTTTGTCATTAAAAAAGAATTCTTGAGATCCAAACTACTGAATTCTTCGGTGCAGATAAATACCAAAAAGGTATTAACCCAACATTTTTGATTAAAGGATTTACATTTTAGGGCACATTACCAACAAAGTGCACCTGGAATTGGGGGAAGGGGAAAAAAAAGAAGGGAGGAGGCAAATAAGAAAATATGCTAAAAGCTGGCTTAGGAATATGGAGAAAGTATGGTCAAACCTCAGACCCAGGGTTCAGTTACTACTGGGCTTTGGTTAACCTATTATTTGGACTAATGTAAAGGTAATCTAGCTCACCATCACCATGTTCTATGGCTTTTTATTACAACAATGAAAAATATTTATATTGACTGAATAACTTTTTAAAAAATGAATCACCTCGGACATGGTCGAAACAGAAGCTAAATTTAAAATCTAGTCATTTAAAGGTAGTTTAAAAACAATATGAAAATTTAGGGATATAATCTTTTGTCTAACAAGAAATGCATTGACATTGATAATACACGCTTTCAATAAATTAGAAATAGCACAGCAGGACAAATTAGGAATCTGAACATTTGCTTGATAAAATAAGGTTGGTTATTTGATTTTCCGGTACTTATGAGTTTGATTTTGAAGTAGAACTATGGCAGGTATTTTTCTACTCTAATTTATAAAAATTCTGTTTTACAAAATGAAAATTTTCTAAGGATAGTAGAAATGCCTCATGAAACAAAAAAGAAAATAATTATATAGAGATGCATAACTTAACAGAGTACGGTTTTTAAGAAAGAATACATTTTTTTTACTTTAACGCAATTTTCCTTAACGTAAGCTTTAATTAAGAGGTTCAGATAATAAATGTTATTTAACTTTTGGCTGAGCCCTGGTGGTGTAAGTGGTTGAGTGCGGGACTGTGACCCGTGGGTTTGGTGGTTCAAACCCTGCGGCAGCCCTCAGGAGCTGCACTGGGTAGCTCTCACGACCACCAGAGGGCAAAATTTTTTTTAAAATGTTAAATAACATTTTTCAAAACAAGTTTTCTCAAACCATCTCCCATGACATCATACAATCTTCAAGTGACCAGTTACAGTTAACCTATTAAACAGGACAAAAATAGTCAGAAATTAAGTAAAACCTTCAGCGGATTTCTGTGGCAAAGTCAAATATAAAGCCTCAGGCTCCTGACATCAAATCTAATACTCAACTTCCCATTTTATCCTTAATGTAGATCCAAGATTATCAAGAACAATGCACACATTTTCAACCACAACACTAAGGAAAGCTAAGTGCAGCAATCAAAGTCCTGTTCTCATAAATCAAAGGACAAGCTCATGGAGATGAAGCACAAGGCTGCCCTTAAAAGCAGTTATTGTTCATAATGTAATGGACTGACTGAATATCATCTTCTAATGATAAGTACTCCTTACCTAAGAAAAGCATAGGTGTTTTAGGTAGCTCAAATTTATATAAACATTGAGCAAAGAATCATTGAGATTTATCTTTGGACATAAGTTCTTTTTGATATAGCATTACTTTTAAGTCTTTTACACTGTCCATTTTGAAAGATTTCTTCATTAAAAGGCATTTACCAGTTTTGAATTTAATGTGGTGACTAACTCCTTGAAAATTGTTAAGCTGTGAAAAGGAGAGGTTAGCCAATGCCTTAAGAACTAGAAAGAGCTAGTTCTTTGTTGCAATAAAAAGCCATTGGACATTTTTTCGTATTTCGTGGTTTTAGTATCACTATTGTCAGAAAGGCCCAATTTGTTTTGCTTTAAAAATCACCAATAATGAGAAAAAAACCCTAAAACACATTTCTTTCCTCTTTAAAAAATATCTTAAATGAGAAATAAAAATTATTAGCAAAATTGTCAATAAAGAAATAGCATTTATAAATAATGCATCAATTCAATCAATTAAAAAGTTGAAAAATGAGTAGTCCCATAAATATGGAGAAGCCACATGTAGTAAGCAAGAACTGGGTACAGTAGGTCACATGAAATTGTATGCCAAATAGAAGCGAAATACTTCAACGTTCTCTGTTCCCCGTGGTCGTGCCCCAACTAAACAGACACTGTCATCCTGCCCGGTCCTAACAGTAGCCACTCTATATAGGAGTTTGGGAGACCACACATCGTTTGAAATTTCCTTAAAATTAAATTCTTTTAAAAATTTACCAATTTGACTGACAAGCAATTCACATACCATTCAACTGTCTAAATAAAAAATAAGACAATCGGGCTGAGCCCCAGTGGTGTAAGTGGTTGAGTGCAGGACTGCGGCCCGTGGGTTTGGCGATTCAAATCCAGCAGCGGCTCTCGGGAGCAGCGCTGAGTAGCTCCCACGACCACCAGAGGGCAGTGGTGCCCCCCCCAAAATAAGGCAATCATCACCCCAATTTTATTTTTTTACCCCAATTTTAAAACATGTTCTTCATTGTTGTATTATTATTGTTACTGCTATTATAATTTTTACTATTAGCTCCCCATAGCCCTCCAACCTCTACTGAAATCACCCTCAGAAGCTGTCAGTCTAATAGATACTGTCTCTATACATTTACCTATAGATTTCACAGAAAGAAAAATCATACCATAAAACAACAATGGTAACAAAATAAAACAGAAAAACCTCAATCCAAGAATAGCAACCAGAATATAGGAAAAGTGGATGGAAAGAGGAAATAAATGATAATACATTAAATTCTAACCTAACTGCACCTGCAGGAAGAGCTCCATTGGCATCCTGGGTTACTCTTTGGACTGACAACAGCAAGCTCGGCAGTGAAAAAACACCAGGAGCGGGGCAGGAGAATGAAGAGGCTTTCGACTCCTGCCGAGTTACAGTCTTGAATGCCTAGGGGTAGTTCTATCACAGTGGTGCTTAACTTTCCGAATGCCACGATCCTGTGATACGGTTCCTCATGTTGTGGTAACCCCCCAACCACATAATTATTTTTGTTACACTTCATACCTGTAATTTTGCTACCATCATGAATCAGGCAACCCCTATAAAGAGGTCATTCGACCCCCAAAGGGGCTGCGACACGCAGGTTGAGAACCGCTGTTCTACCTTGGCCTATGGGTTGCTGTGAGTCTGAAACGACTGGGTGGCAATGAGTCTGGTTTGGTTTGCTATTTGCCGTAATCCACTTCCCAGTGCCTTCTCGTCAAAAGGAAACACTTCATACCTCTGGTCAACAGTCTGAGGGAATTCAATGGAGGCTGCCAATGTGGAATGTGCTGTCATCCATAGCCTTCTGCCAAGTGAGTGCTCAAAAGTCAAGTTCTGGCCCACCTCCTTCCTCTACATCTTGGATTAGTTATTTACAGTCCTTGGATTACACAGGCTGGTGTGGGTAAAGTTAGCTGACACTTCACTTAGAGAGCTGAAGACAAACTTTTGTAAGCCTCCCAGTATCATCCAAATTTTAGCTTGTCTAAATGAAGCCAAGAGGGGTCCTGGTGGCACTTAGAAAGCTAAAAGATAAAGCTCGCTACTCACATAAAGAGCTATAATCATTGCAGAGATCTACATACAACTTCCTCCCTGGGGTATGGACAACAGGGAAGTGGGTGAAGGGACACATCGGACAGTGTACGATATGACAAAATAATGATAATCTGTAAATTTTAAGGGTTCAAGAGGGAAGGGGAGTGGGGAGGGAGGGGAAATATGAGGAACTGATACCAAGGGCCTAAGTAGAAAAAGGATGTTTCAAGAATGATGATGGCAACAAATGTAAAAATGTCTGCATGCAATTGATGTATATATTGAGGCTCATACATGAGCCCTGAATAAAATGATTTTTTTTAAAGAGTTACAGTCTTGGAAACTCAGGGCAGTTTTACCTTGTCATATAGGGCTTTTATGAGTCAGTGTTGAATTAATGACAGGAAAAAAAAAAGAAGCCATATCTAATTTTAGATGTACACATGAAGACCACTATTTCAAAGACAGGGCTGAAACAACAGACTGCCTCATCTATTCTTTCGGGTATTATTATTTCATTGAGGACCTCTACCTTGTAGAACACATCTCGCCATATAGAAAATGTCACCTAGGAATATTGCTTATGATAGGAAGGTAGCTAAGTAATATTCAGAATTTCAAATGATAAAATAAAAGAGACCAAGTAACATTATCAAACAAAAATCAGACTTTTAAAGTCTGATTTACCACGAATAATTTACATTTTTATGAATTATTCTAATCTCTATTTTCCTATTTTTGCCAGTTTAAGTAATATACTAAATATACTCCTAATTAAGGCATGTAAAAACATTCAATTTACATTTTTATGAATTATTCTAATCTCCATTTTCCTACTTTTTGCCAGTTTAAGTAATATACTAAATATACTTCTAATTAAGGCATGTAAAAACATTCACCTCACAACAATTGCTTTCCCTGATAGATAAAAACAAACGAATTAAAACTAAATTTACAGTAGACAAACCTGGAACTATGTATGTTTTATTTGTTTGTTATTATAATCTTTTTTTCCCTTTTCTCTTTTTATTTATTCTTTTGTTTTCTTAATTTAGGCTCTGTTATTGTTTGCTCCTGCTTACATAAGATAGGTACGGGAAGCAAGTTTGAGGAGAAAGCAACGGAACCAATGGTTCCAGAGGGACCTGGGGGAAGAAGATGGAGGGGGAAGGGAGCGGTGAGCAAACAATGCCATAGACAGGGGAACAACTAGGGAATTAAATCAACCACGATTTGGACATAGAGATCCTGAGGGTTTTGAAGCAATAGTAATCTCGTTGAGAGGAATTACTAAAAGGTGGAAGAAAGGCAAGCATAAAGGTGGGGCAGGAGGAAGGGAAAAGGAAGCAGAGGAATGATCTAGGGAGCAAAGCTATGGATAGAGGTTTAAGCTTTGGTGAGTACATATGTAAATACATTAATTCATAAAAATAGAAGTACTGGCCTATGTACATATATTTATGAGGCAATACAGGTAATGGAGGGACTTCGGGCTTCTGCTCATGCCCTGCTTCCATGCAAGAGCACTTTGTTCTAACAACCTGGCATTCTGTGATGCACACCCTCCCAGAAGAGCCGCTGAAGATAAAATAGGTACATAAGCAATAGTGGTGAAGAAAGCAAATGGTGCTCGTTTATCAAAAGATACAGCATCTGAGGTCTTAAAGTCTTGAAGTTAAACAAGCAGCTGTCTAGCAGAGAAGCAACAAGCCCACATGGACGAAGCACACAGCCCGGGAGATGATCCCGTGGTGATGGGATCAGGTAACAGGCATCAGAAGACTCCAAACAAACAAACAAAAAAAAACATATTGTTGAGAATGAGGCGGGTCAGAGCAAAGACCCAAAGCCCATCTGTAGACAATGGGCACCCCTCGCAAAAGAGTCACAAGGAAGGGATGAGTCAACCACAGCACAGCGCAGCACTGACGAAACACACCATCCCTGTTTCCTTGAGGCTTTCTCACGCCCCACTACCATGATCCCAGTCCTGCCTTTCACTGGCTAGATTGCACCATGTGCATGGGTAAAGATAAGACATAAGAGCTCACAAGACAGAGAATCCAGGAACAGGAGGGGAGGGGGATAGAGGAGCAGAAATAGAATGGAGGGCAATGATTGACACATAACCCCCACCTCCACCCCCCAAGGGAGCAACAACAGAAACCTTGGGGGAAATGCAGAGCAGTAGGTGTAAGATATGAAAATAATAACAATTTGTAATTTATCAAGGGGTCATGAGGGTGGGAGGGGAGAAGGGATGGGGAAAAAAGAGGAGCGGATAATAAGGGCCCAATAGAAAGTGAATGTTCAGAAAATAATGATGGCAACCCATGTACAAATATGCTTGCTACAACTGATGTAAAATTACAGCTCTTATAAAATTATCTTCTAATAAAATAAATAAAATAAGAGGCAACTTAAATAATAATAAATAATAAAACTAAATTTAAAAGAAAAATACTAGAGAAAAGCAGAGCAATGCAGAAAAAACTGAGTCTTTGCGTTTGACACAGGTGTGAATCCTGGGTCTTGTATTTACCAAGTACATCCAGTATAAACCGACCCGAGTATCAGCCGAGGCACTTAAGTTTACCACAAAAATTGCATTAAAAATGTGCTGAAAAACTCAGAACCAGTATATATGGTATTTACTCTATAGCTTGGGGCCAATTGACTATTTTCAAATCAGATTTCTCATTCATAAATCAGAGCTGAAACTGTGGTAAGAATCAAATGATATATTTGATATATTAAACCCTCTGCTACATTGCTTGGCAAATAGACCAAAAAGATAAAAATAACTACTGTGGCTTCAAATTCCAAAGCTTGACCCAGCACTCAACTCCTTATTTTATAATAAGAAAAAGAAAAAAAAAACCTCTAAGGAATAACAGCACTTAAAATTAATAACAAAAGATGCTATATCCACTGTGGCATATATTATAATGAGCTGCAAACTTCTGATTAGTCTGTGGGCAGTAATTATTTTTTTATTGATTAAACTGTGAGAAATAAAAATATGTCATATGCAATTAAATATACTAAAAATAAAGACAATTTTCCTATTAAAATAGCAAAGGGCAATGCAGATTGTTAAGGGAGCAGAGGGAAACTTTAAGATAAAAATTTCACCCTTGGCTTTTCAAAAATAAAAGGGTGGGGGGGAGGACCTCTTCAGAATTTAAAATCAACTCTAACATTTTTTTCTTCAATATTTTGAAATTATAAATCTTAAAATTTCACCCTGAAAATACTAATTTTTCCATTGACATCATCAAGGTTTTTGTTTTTAAGCCAAAAATTACAACTAAAAGGCAAAATAAAATGTCTCTGAATAATTAGAAAATTTGGATATCTAAATCAGCCAGGAATGACTAGTGAACTAAAGCCACTAGCAAAACCAACTAACATTATTAATTCACTGGAAATGTTTAATTCTTCATTGATCCTCCATACTAGTGATAATTTCTCAGAGTTCTCAAGTTTCTTTTGAACATTATGCAAGGAGACACTAGTTGTTAAAAAGACTATCCTTTCTATATTGAATTGTCCTGGCATCGTTCTGAATCAATTAATGGTTTATGTAAGTGTGAATCTATTTCTAGACATTCTATTCTGCCCAATTGATCTACATGGCTTTTGGGGGGCATCACTGCCCTCTGGTGGTCGTGGGAGCCACCCAGCCTTGCTCCCGGAGATCCGCCACTGGATTTGAACCGCCAAGCCCACGGGCCGAAATCCCGTACTCAACCACTAGGCCTGATCTATATGTTTAAAGCTGTTTTTATACCATACTTTCTCCATTGCAGCAGCGTTGGGCAAGGATCCTCAAATCACAGCCTGCAGGCCACAGGCAGCTGGACGAGGACCTGTATCCAGCCCACTGAGTGTTTTTGCCTCCACTGCTGTCCTGCTTAGCAGCTGACTCATCCTGGGCCCGCAGAGAATTTGTTCATAGTTTTGTGGGGTTTTTTTTAACTATAGTCCAGCCCTCCCAAAGATCTGAGGGACAGTGAACTGGCCCCCTGTTTAGAAAGTTCGAGGACACCTGCTTTAGAGTAAGTCCTGAAATGCCATAGTATATGTGCCTCAAACTTTGCTTTTATTATTTCATCAGTTTTTCTAGTCAGCATAAAGATTGTGCACATATTTTTTACATACTAATGTGTTTATGCTTTTCTTTAAAAATTATTCCTTTGTTAAATTCTCAATGTTCACTATAGGTAGATAGAAATATGGCAGATTTGTGTATATTGACTGAGTGTCCTGTCAATTTACTATAATAACCATTTAGACATGGTAACGTTGTGGCTGATTCTCTGAGATTTCCTACACACTAATGTTGCCTGAGAACACAGAAAGGGTTTCTTTCTCCCTTTATACGCTATACTCCTTTTCTTTTACCCTGGCCTACAACATTGCAGAATTTCAATTGATTTAATTTTTGTAATGGTATTTTTATGGCTTGAATATGACTTATCTGGGTTAATATTTCATGTACATATAAAAAACTATTCTGCTGTTATTGGGTAGAATATTCAACAGATTAACAGTGCAGTCAGAAAATTTTGAAGTAAAAGCTATGAACGTTGGAAGCTGTGTAGAGGCAGAAAAATGTCAGAGAAGGAAAACTCAGATAGTTTCCATTAAAATGAGCAATAAAAAAGTGGCAATGACTGCACTTTGTCCAAGGCAGGAAACTCACAAGATCCGGAATTACAAAGCAACCTAGTCAAGTTCCTGTTCTGACACCTTCCACTTTTAATTATAAGGGATTCCCCAAAACAACCAAAGTTCATGGGTTTGTTTGTTTTTTTATGTGAAGGGGACAGTGCATATGGAGTTCCTTCCACCAGGTCATACTATTAATCAAGCTTACTAGTTAGAGATTCTAAAATGATTGTTTAACAGTGTGTGACTAAAAAGGCCTGGCTGCTGGCGGATGGGGGACTGGTTGTTCGTTCACCTAGCAATGTACCTGCTCATACCGTCATTTCGGTGTACCAGTTTTTGACAAAGACAGCATGCCTCTCTTGCTCTATGCACCTAACTTCACTCCGTGTGACTTCTCTTTGTTTCCACGATTGATAAGGGACATGAAAGGACAGCGATTAGATGACATAGAGGTAGGGAGGAAAAAAACAAGGGAGGTACTGCCAGCTATCCAAACAGCCGAATTTGAAAAATGTTTCCAAGAAAGGAATCACAGATGTCACAAGTGTATTAAGTGTAATGAAGAGTACTTTGAAGGTAATACAGTTATTTTGCAAAGAAATTTAAACAGATAGCTTTGGGGGGAATATTCCAATTTTTCGGAGGGGGGGGGGCTACCACCTTGTATTTTCTATGTGCTTAGTTAATTACTGAAAAGAGTTTTGAAGCTTGTCTCCATATGTATTTGTGGGGCTTCCCACTTCTTTCCATTATCTGCTTATACTTCATCTATTTTGAAGTCACATCGAGAGGATTCAGCCATTCGGAGAATTTATATAGTGAACCTGGTGCCTGTGGTTTCTCTTTGGGCAGTGCTGAAAGGCAAATGTAAGCCTGTCCATTTTATTTTGTTTTATTCTACTGTTATATTTGTCTTCTTAAACTGGATACCAAGTTAATTAAATATTAGTGATTTTGTAACACTATTTGGGCAAAATTGAAGGGGGAAAGGAAATGCAATCCCACTAGCATCCTGTTTAAAAAGTAGTTGATACCAGCTCCCTCGGTCACAGGATCGCTTCTAATTATCAAAATGCTAATTATTTAAAACATCCAAAGGTATTCTATGTTTGAAGTTATCTTTTTTACAAGTAATTTTTCTCTGAGATCCAAATTAGCTACACAGAATTGTACTTTGGATGTATTTTAGTGTTATGTTTTCCTTAATTTCTAGCCAAAATTTTAACATAAGCTTAGTATCCTTAGTTTTCCAGATCTAATTGTTACCATGTCAACCTGTAACTATGCATTTACCAAAAAGTTCTATGTGGATTTTACATTCATCAGTTCCTTCCCCGTTAGAATACCACTTGCTTCACTATGCTGAGATCTACTCAATAAAGACAATAAATAAAAGCAAAATAATATATACAGCTTGTTCATGTGCACTATACATCTGTGTTCATTTCAGATAAAAGGTTACAATACATATCCAAAGAATGCCATAGAAATTATTAACTGACTTGAAATAAGTAAGGAATAGCCCTTTTGAGAAAGGGTAAGTGGTGGGATATAGGAGTCAAAAGCAAAAAGTGGACAAGCATAATCATTACTGTTAAATGAAAGTATTAATCTTCCTTATAAGAATGTTAATCTTCTTTAAAGGTTTTGTTTTCCTCCAGTTTTTCCCATGTGGTGATGTGCTTTGTGTGTACTTCACATCTTTTTAGGGACGCATAGCACTCCATTGCATGTATGTACCACAGCTTTTTAATCCATTCATCTGCTGATGGAAATTTGTGTTGTTTCCAATTCCGTGCAATTGTGAACTGTGCTGCAATGATCCCTGGAACACAGATATCTGGCCGTGGCTTGTTTTTTTGCCTAGAGGAAATTATGCCACACGAAGTAAGCCAAGCACAAAAGGATAAGGACAACATTAGTGTGCTGAGGTAAACTTAAAAATGCAAAGGGGGCGGTGGGGGGGGGGGATGCAAAGGAAGCATAGGGGAAAAGCTACTATATACAAACTTTCCTAAGGGGAGGTCCAGGCAGTATGGCAGAGGCCAGACCGAATCTAGGGATGCATATGGTAGCCA